>JAODJX010000379.1:0-10964 GCA_026776945.1 Isichthys henryi
GGGGGGGGGGGGGGGGGGGGGGGGGGGCTCGTCGGGGGACCATGCGGCGCCCCCCCCCCCCCGGTGGTCTGTTTGGCCTCTCCCCCCCGGGGGGGGGGGGGGGGGGGGGGGGGGGGGGGCGCCCCCCCCCCCCCCCCCCCCACCTCCCACTGGTGATCAACATCCAGACTTGGCTGGAGCCTCTACTCCTTTGTCTACTCAGGATTTTCAAAGAAAAACACTTTGGACAGGAAACCCAGCTCAGAAGCAGACATCCCCAATCATCGTCAGCTTTAGTCAGGCCCTAAAAATGTCACTGCAGACACCACGAAGCCCCCCACCCAGAGAGGATACCCAGTCCATCAGATGGGTTTGGAGATCATTTATAGTCACCCCCTATAACAAAAAAACAAACTCTTACCTTCTTCCAGTTAGCATGTATGATCTAAAACGTAAACTGCACAACAACAAACAAGCAAAGGCACACGTGCCGAAATCCCAGTGTTTACAGTGTGTCACAGTCATTACCCATCATGCTTTGCACGGAACCATTTTGCGCCAATAGCTACCTCGGATCACATGTTTGCACTGCCTTTTACTTTCACTCAGTATATCACTAAGCATCTTCTGTTGCTTTATACGGTGTAATATCTCAAAGGAGGGATTTTGGTTACTGTTGCACAATTCATTAAACCTTCTCTGGACTTCCTGTCCCTGTCCACACTGCCCCCTACTGGACGTCGACAGTTGTCATGTCACTGTCGGGCACTGCGGGGCATCCTCGACGGACGGCACCTCTGAGTCGTGGTAGTGTGTCAGACTTTTCCGTGCGACCCGTGTGTGTTGGGGGGGCAGCAGGCGAGGGTGGGTGGGGGGAGTCAGCGTTATCGGAGCGCACACGCCCTCCTGCGCGAGCTCTATTTATACCCGGGAGACAAAATGCTGGCACCCCACGAGGAATAAACCATTGAGTCACTGTGCTCGGCAGAGATATTCTATTAATAGGCCGAACTGATTCCTACGAGAATCCGTACAGCCACTGGCAATGAAGTGACTGCTGAAGTAATTTCTGACACAGTGGCACGCTGAGGGGGCGGGACCATAGCTCAGTGGGCCATGTTACTCTCCGTGTTTCTGGGGTCTGGTCCCCAGGTTGCCTTCCCTGAGTTCAGGTGGCATTACGTCACATTTATGTTTCAGTTATTTAGGTGTTGCTTTTCTTTTACCTACATTTATTTGCAGAGGCGGGGTTAGACGGTCCCTGGAGGAAATGGAGAGTAAGGGTTTTGCTTAGAGGCCCCAACACTGGCATCACTCTGCTGATCATGGGATTTGAACCAACAACCTTCTGATCACAGAGACCTGAGTCGCACGCAGCCCCTGCAGTGGTCACCCAGATTATTATTGTCACTTGAATGTGTAAATGTTCAAATCTTTGCAGTGCCCAGAAGCAGGTAAATGAGTGTCTAAATGAATGTGTGTGTATCTGACCTTAATCTTCACACTTTGTGACTTTTTTGACATCTGTCAAAGCCATTCTATACTGCAACAAATTTTGAACATTTTCAAAAAGACAATTATTTTTCTTGTTGTTTGTGGAGATGAAGCATAGTCCTTATGCGTATTTTACTGATTCCATACACATTACAGAGCTTCCACTAAAGTAACCATAACAGTCTTCATGGATTTTTTTTCAAAAAGCCATATAATATCCTTCAACCACGTGTTCCTTAAGGACCACACAGTTAAACGCTGAACCATCTTTCGCGGACAGTGACGTAATGCTGCTACTCTTATGCGTCTCCATCCATGACACGTATTTGTGTAAAAGGCAAACGGGTGCTTTTCTAATTTCCTGTCTTTGTTCGTCAGGTGGCTGGCTGAGGAAGCCATATAACCCCCTCTCCCCCGCCCCCCTCCGTTCCCAGATCCGATCCCTGTTTGCCATCTTCTGTCGTCTATCCGTCCAGTGTTTACGTGCTTGCAGTGGCGTCGCCACGGCAACCATCGCTAAACTCTCGCCGGTGTTAAACACCCCATGGAGTATCTTCTCCAGGCAGCTCCGACGTCCCAGCGCCTGTGCATGGCGGAGAGTCCGTCCCCCTGAATTCCAGGGATCGATTTAGATTAAGTAGCTACCAAGAATCTCCACACGAAATTTGCCTCCATGAATACAGCTACAATATTGGGTTTGGACCCCAACATCGAGCCACATTCAGGTGTCAACCCTCCGCAGAAATCGAACTGTCTGATGGAGAGGCATCCATTAGGTGCCCAGGCAGCCCCGAAAGATTTTAATCATCGCTGTTTTGGGAGTGATTAATCTCCCCTAGAGTGATTAGGTGAGACCCGGTTTTAAGCCCTGGAGTCTGCTGGTAATCCCTCTTAGCTCCCCCTAGCCTCCGGGGTACCTTGCTGAACAGGATCCCTGTGGGTTTGTGGGTGGGTTGGGCCCACAGGTGGCGCTGCTCCTCAACATGCGCTAACACGTAAAGTTATCCCGGCGTTCCCCCTCCCAGAAGTCAGATTCCACACTTCTCTGGCTCTCACACCTGCTGGACACCCCCGGACACAATTAACCACCCCACTCCCCCCTACTCTTTTGCTAAGACTTGCAAATTTGCTCCCAGGTGATTTCCTCAGGTCAATTAGCTTAGGACAGATAAGATCGCCGTCGTGCCCTGATAAGATGCTCGTCCACTGGGGCCCTTCCTGACCCCCTCCCCCACCCGCAGGATTTGCCAGCCCCTCCCCTAATCAGTCAGCATTAGCTGATCCCAGTGGCCGGCCCAGGATTTCAGCTACTTATCCACCCGTTTACTGTCCCAACAGAATCTACCCAAATCCCCCAGATTCCTCCAGAATGAGCCCCTTTCCGGGCCCCTGAGGTGGGAGCAAGTTTACCTGCCAGGTGTGTGTCTCAGGGATTATCTTCCCAGCCTCCAGATAGCATTCCGACTTGGTCGACCTCGAAGGTTGGGGATTTTGGAAGATGCATTTTAGATATTGGGCCTCTACGCTGGTAGGATACAGCTGAAGTCACCTTCTTGGTGAACTTTAAAGATTTTATTTATTTGTATCCATCCATCCATCCATCCTGCAGAGTCAGGGTTGCAGAAGGGCCTACGGCTTATCCCAGACAGCACAGGGCAGAAGGCTTGGTTACTGTTGGGGACTGTTCAGTGCTATTGAGGACTGTTGAGGATTGTTGAGGACTGTTTAGATGTTATTAGAGGAGTATCAGTAAATTTTTAAAATTAAGTAAATTAACAAATGAAAACTGAATGCCTTTCAAAAATATATTTATGAGTTATACAACCACACTACCATCCTAAACTCCTGTCCTAATGGGTTCGGTTGACTAGGGGTCTGATTTTTTTTTTTCTTTCTGCAAGGTTGATCCACTTGGTGATGGTGTCATAAGAATGGGAGCCCAGGTCAGCGATGACGGCGGGAAGGATCATCCTGTGAGCGTTACACATTGTGGGGGGGGCACAGACAAAGATGTTTCTGGAACATTTCCTCTGAAGAACTAAAAAAAGGAGTGGGAGGGGGTCGAGGTCAAGATCCTGACAGAAATGGGTCCCTCCAGCTTCCTCTCGGAGGAATAAGCCCACAGGCTAAAATGGGCCTAAGAAGCCTGATCTATATTTCTGTGCTGGTTCGTCCTGAAACTTATTTTTGGCTGTTTATGATTGATTATGACGAGTCTTAGCGGAGGGATCATCTTCATCAACGGTGGGCGCGCATTTGACGCTCACAGATGTTTCCTCCCATGGGGTGGGGGTGGGAGGGGTGGTCTCTCGCCGCGTGTATCATGGCCTGACCCCGGAGATTTCTGAGCGGCGATGCGGGTCCCGGGGTCTTGGCGGCCTGTGAGGTTGGAGCAGAGGAACTGTACATCACAGTGCTTATTTTTTTTGACAAAGATTTCAATTTCTTCATTTTTTGTTATAATATGTAAA
Organism: Isichthys henryi; assembly: GCA_026776945.1. NCBI lineage: Eukaryota > Metazoa > Chordata > Actinopteri > Osteoglossiformes > Mormyridae > Isichthys > Isichthys henryi. The sequence continues at coordinate 3,945 of JAODJX010000379.1, forward strand.
CATTCAAGTGTAAATTTTCTACATAACGATAAATCCTTCATTTGCCATTTGCACAAGTGCACACTGGAATTCTTCTCTTCAAACCCATCTAGCTCTCCATAGCTTGGGGGCACAGTGGAGGGTACAGCTCAGCATCGACTCGCATACTTTACAACGGAGAACCATCAGTCCATGAAACGGGTCGGTTCCTGGTGTCAGTGGAAAAGTTAGCCCACAGAGCCCTTTGTCTCCAAAGATAAATTATTGAGTTATTTCACCTTTTCTAAAGTCTTTGCTCCCATAGCTTCCGGGATAGACCCCTATAACCCTGCATAGGACAAGCAGTATGGATGGATGGATCGATAGATTGATGAGTGGATGGACTAATAGACTAATGGATGGATGGATGGATAACAGTGGCAGCCGGTAAAAAAAATTCTTGGTGGGGCTGATGTACCAATAAATTTCCCTTCCTAGTCCAGTATAAGCATTCAGATGAACAGTCAGAAAATGACAACAATTTCACAATCATAATTTAATTTCCTTAGTTGGCTGGGTGATATTTATTTCGGGCTTGTCGGGTCCCAGCTCCTTAACGTGGATTTTTCCCACCATCGTCCTTCTCACAAAAGGGTAATTCAATAACGATCTCACCGAACTTGTTGGAAGCTGCCCCTCAACTGTCGTCGTCACCATCATCTCTCCCTGACTGACTGACCTGAGATCCAAAACTTTAACCGCATTTTCTGTAGCAGGGGTGAAATTTCTAGTGCCCCAAAACCATTTAATTCGGCGATGCTGATAGGCGAAATCTTTATTATATTCGCCTAGCGACCATACACGATTGGCTATTTCACTGCACTTTGATTTGATGAGTGCCCAAGGAGAGAAATGATTGGTGGAAATCTGTCGTTGGAAATTCACTGTTGAATGAGAGTCAGTTGGTGGAAATGTTGTTTAAATAATTCAGATTGGATGGAGACATAGTATTAAGGAAAAAAGACATTGATAAAAATAAATTACTTTTATATATTTTATATCCCCCTCCTCCCCCCCACATCTGGGAAGGCGGCACCCAAGCGCCCCCTATGGGCCAGCCGCCACTGAGTGATAGATTGTGCTGTTTATTGAGTCATGTGTTATTTCTTGTTTCCATAACTGTCCTTTGGCATCTGTCTTTGCGGTGGTTGTTGTTCCACTTCTCCATTATTCTTCATCATTCTTTCTTTCCTTTTTTCCCTGTTTCATACACCATTTCGTATAAACAACGTAGAGTAAAAGGTTGTCACCCAGTCTCAAGCATCTCGAGCCGACTGTTGTCAAAGCCGCTATATGAAATTAACCGAGTCGAATCGAATTGAATCTTTGCGTATGGATGCTGCTTTAGGAATGAGCCAAACGTTCTTCCATTGTATGCAGAATGACACAGTGACAACAGAGAATTCCGCTTTCTGAATTCGCAGAGGTCATGGGCAGGGAAAAGCCTGTGATTTTTTTTACAGTAAGTTAAACTACGGATCTGCCTAAGAAGACGTCAGATGCTAAAGCCGACCCTGAGAGACTGTAGGACTTTGTCGCTCTGCTTTGGACAGGACAGTCAGTGGGGAGGCAGAGTAGGGGACAGAAATGGCAGGTGAGTGGGTTTTGTCTCATTGCTCAATTGTGATGAAGCGACAAAAATTAGTGGAAGCCAGAACACCACCCTACCCAATCAGTGCAGGTGACACCAGCCTAGAGCTGGGTTATGTTCAGAAGCCCAGATGGCCGGGAAGCCTCCCAAATCCTCCACTGGATATGGTGGTTTTGGTGCCCATACATTTACATGTCGAGGAGACAGAAGATCGTTGCTCTCAGCAAACTGGCCGTGACTTTCTATTAGGGAATGGCGGCTGTCTCACCGATGATTTTAACATCTATTTATCTAGCTGGCACTTTTGTTCGAAACAGCGTTCATTTTTGAGAAAGCGGGATCAGCCAGTCTCTAGAGCAACTGGGGGTGAAGAGCATCGCTGAGGCGGCCCCCTGAGCCGGGCTGTGCAGGGACCTTGGAGGGGCAGGTGTTCAAAGGGTTAAAAAGGGGGCACAGAGCAGCTTTCATGCTCACGCTCACATTAAATAGCTTGGTGATCAGGCCTAAAGTCATTTCAATGGCGAAGTCACTCTGCCGACCACAGGACTCGAACTAACAACCTTCCAACCACAGGATCCCACTGAACCGCATTCTATCTACTACACTCCTTAGAGTGATTGAAGAACTCCTGTTCCTATTCAGTTATAAACATTTCTGCATCTGCATTCTGCACTTTTCCAAATGCCTCAAATCTCATCTGTGCTTTTCTGAACAAAGTAGACACATGTACATATATTAGATTCAATTATTTAAATTATTTTTTTTAATACACCTAAAATATCTGACAAGAAGTAGACTACTTTTAAAATTTACAAAACGTCTATAAATATATTGATTGTACTATATATGTATTATTTTGTATTTGTTTGCTATTTCCTATAAAATAATTCACATTATTATATTAAATGATCTACGACAAGGTTTTCCTTACCAGGAATATTTACGCCTAACTATTATTTATCCAATATGAAACAAAAGTCTCAAATTCACAGCTGTAGGTGCTAAATCAACAAAATAGTGTAAAATTAAACATTTGAGAGAGAGAAAAAAAAAAAAGATGTATAATTTTTAACCAAGCAAAAAATAAGAAAAGAACTTGAATAAATGCAAAGAAACTTTCGAGAGTTAGATTGAGACATATTTCATTTAGGTTTATTTTTTTTTCCAAAAAAGTGCAAAAGTATAAAACAGCTATACATACACTTTAAAATATTAAACTGTACATGTCGTTTTTCTCCGCATAAGCTATTTACAATTTGAAGACATCTCAGAATAAAGACAGTTAAAAATGAAATATGCAGCCTGTTTGGCTATTAAACGTTATTGCTCTTAATTCCAGTATCATAAGGCTTGTACAGTCAGAACAAGGGACACGACGTCATCCTTCATCCCATGGCATAAAGAAAAAGAATCATCTTATAAACATCGTCACTTTGCGAAGTTCGATTGAATGTCCAGGCCAAGCCCCCGACTCTCCTCCCCCCCTTTCCCACCGTTTCCCCTCCATGGGAGATGCTCTGTGGCTAGGGCGTTACACACTGTTGTAATTGCAATAATAGACCGCCGTACTGGCGTCAGAGAGGACGGAGGAGATGAGGTTGTCTGAGGCGGCCATATTGGTGTCATGGCCCATAAACGGCAAGCCAGACAGTTCCTGTCGGGCGGAGGAGTTCAGGTACTGTTCGAACTCGCTCCGGTCCACATCTCCGAGAAGTTCCTGCTGCCCAATGGGCTCCATGGCCTCAGGGGGGTGCCCGTCGGGGGGCGGAGACAACTGTCCGGCCTGCTGGCCTGGGGGCCTCTTGGCATGAACAGGGCTGCAGTGAGAGTAGTAGAGGGCCAGCGGGTTTGGGCAGCCCGGGAAGCCAGATAGGGAAGCCCCCGGAGCCGCCATGGATGCCTGCTCCATGGGGGGGAGGTGTCTGTGGAGAAGAGCGCCCCCATGTGGATCCTGAGGAGGGTATTCAGGGGCTTGTGGGTGGTATGGGTATACGGAATGGTCTTCCTGGGAATTCTGGGAAAAGAAGATGGAGTCGCCCTCCACAGCATCCAGGGGTGAGGTGTCGGGCGTGGGTAGGTTGTACGGCTCGTAGTGCCCCCCCATGGCCGGGACCTCGTGGTGGTAGTGCCCCCCTGGTGGGACCTGGTAGCCGCCGTGCTTGTGGAAGTTGACGCCAGAAATGGCGTCGCTGCAGACTCGGCCGTCGGCGCCACCGCGGTCTGCATGGTCCGGGACGCCGTGCACCAGGAAGCCCGAGTCCAGCCGTTTCACCCGCTTGACCTGCTTCCTCCGACGGGGCCGGTACTTGTAGTTGGGGTGGTCCTGCATGTGCTGCACCCTCAGCCGTTCGGCCTCCTCCACGAAGGGGCGCTTCTCTAATACGGGTAAAGCTTTCCAGGATTTCCCTTCGGGGGGGGGAGAGGGATTCCTCGTTAGAACAGGAATAAATCTCTGCAACCCGCGTTACCCCAAAGAAAATTTCGTTACAAACATCACTTTCTATTTTACAGCCATTACAGATATTATTTTTGTTTTTATATATTAAACATCGTTAATATAACAAATTATTCCCAACAAGCGTGTGCATAATTTTGCATTTTTTAACCAAATCCCGTTTCCTACAAAGCGTCCACCCAGCACTTTTTTTAAGTTTAGAGAATTCCCTTAAACTCGTCCATATCCGAGTTCATTGATCAATTTTCAAAGTGGTTCTAATTTATTTTCACCGTCGTCGCTAGGCACCGGGTTGGCTTACGTTACTCCGGAGGTATTCATTTAATAATTGCTTAGCTTCTAGGTAAAATTAATCTCCAGGTCAGGCAGAATTTTATTTAACGAATGCCAAATAGCTTACATAACAGCTCCAAAAAATATATTTATGCCTTTTTTGATTTACATGATTTATGATTTAGTTGCGGCGCCTTGGATTAGTATTTAATTAGTCATTTAATGTAAGAATCGTATTTGACAGATGGCTCACCCAGCATTTTGCTGAGTTCCGCGTTGTGCAGGTCCGGGTTCTGCTGCGCCAGCCTCTTGCGCTCGTCCTTCGCCCAAACCATGAAGGCGTTCATGGGGCGCCGGATGCGCGGCTCGCCCTTCCCGCGGCTCTGGCTGCTGGAGCCCGGCTCGCTCTTAATCTTCCCCTCGGTCATGGGACTCAGGGGCTCCGTCCACTGACAGTGTCCGATGATCATGGACATGGCGCACCGTGCCTGCGTCTGGTCGTCGCTCGCATACCCAGCATCGGGGCTGCTCATCTCTGTTCGCCCCGCCAAACCCTCCTCTCCAAAACTTTCCAAGTGCCAAAAAATACTATAACGGCATGGAAATGCAGTAGCACAATACTGTAAAGTAATGAAAACGACTGATTTAATACAACAGATAAATGAAACTGTGATCTAAATGAAATTAGATCATGCCTGTAGTATTAAAAATGTTACAAAAATCAGTGTATAACTGTACAATGCGAGATTCGGGACACACGCTTCCCTTTTCCTTACTGTCAGATTGAAAGAGTCGACGTGCTTTAAGCAAACGGGCGACCAATAGCAGTCGGGGTAGGAGGGTCTCTCTCGGCAAAGGTGCTAAAAAGTTTGCGGATACCCCGCCCGATCACCATGTTTGGGAGCTTTCTGCCCCCCCGGGCGGGGAAAGGAGACACCCTTATGGGCATAGCCGGGCAGAGAAGGAATCCGACCGGCGACTCCGCTACAGATTTACGAAGGCTGCCTATTATATTCATGCAATTACGTCCCTATATTCCCTCCCTTACTATCCTGTCTTCTTTATTCCTTTTGATTTAAATTTATTTTAGTCCTTATTCGCTTCATCGCGGATTAATAGAAGAAATAAATGTCGTGGGGGGGATCAATCACACGGCACGCGCCTTTTTAAATGCGTGATAAATATAAGCATTAATCAAAATGGCGAAATGCATTATGAAGATGGATGGGGAGATTATGGCCGTTGTTTAATTTGGTGTTATTGAAGAGGCGCCTCGCCCCCTCCCCGTCCCACGCAGGTCTACCCTGTCCCCGGCGGCGCACCTGTTGGTCTCCGCTTGCCAGGAGCCGTGTTGCTACCTTATTATTCATTATTAATGCGGCTGCATGTATGGCAGAGAAAAATATTCTCTGTATTACATTTAATTTCCTTCGGCATCAATAAAGTCTATCTATCTGTCTGTCTGTCTGTCTGCCTGTCTGTCTATTCTAATTTATACTCTTCTTTATTCATACCGAATGGGACTGCCTCGCCCTCCCTCAACTGAAAGCAAAAATTAAACGTCGCGTTAATTAAAGATTAAAGGGGTATTTTTAACTGAAGACCCGCGAAGGTGATACATTTGCAAACAGTCCCGAGAGATTAAATAGGCATTCACCTCTGTGGTGTGTAAATGGAGTGGCACCTTCGAAACAGCGGTTGGAAAAAATGACAGAGAAAGTTTTGGGAGGTTAGATTTTCTAAACAGCTCGCAAAGAAATCGACGGTAAATCATTTTTTTTTAAATAAGTACATTTAATGTAAAATAACACTGCGGATTAAGGCATGCAATTGGAGTAAAGATATTTAATAAACAGAAAATTATCTTATAGAATCTTGTGGCAGGTTATTTGTAAATCTGGGTAAATTGCAACTCTGGTCGTTTAAATTTCTGTGTATTACTATTAAAATTTGTCGGGACATCCGAAAATGGGGACGCACGCCGTATGACGTTTTCGGTTGCACGTAGCCCCCCTGCCCCAAAATGGAGCCCCTGCTCCCGCGCACCCCGCTTTACGGAGTTACTATCCTCTGAGACAGTCGTGTGTACACATCACCACCTCCGCCTCCCGATTCACGCACCTCTTGGCTGGGGGGACAAACCAAAACAAACAGAGGTAACAATGGCATTGGGGGGGGCACACGGGGGTGGGCACTTCAAAGGCTCCTGATCAGAAGGGTTAAGGCACAGGTGAGGAACCTGCTGAACATCACAGGGCGATCCCTGTGGGCCACACCATGTCTAGTCCACAAACGGGGTGGGGGGCATTTTCCCAATCGAAATCCCCATCATAAACAGAAAAAAAAATCTATTTCATAAAACAAAGTATAGTTAAAAGTATTGCAGTGCAAAGTCCAAACAGAAGCTTCTCACGAAGATCTACGTCAGGAGACAGACCTGCACATCAAATGAATCATTTTTGGCTTCCTGGGCATTGTTATCAAACTGTTTGGAAAGGAAAAAAAGTGAGAAAACAGAGGACTTTTGGTCGCTTGGCAGGACAAATTGTCTTAATTAAATATATATTTGTGTTTATATCACTTTACACTTCTGTTTAATTTTTTTTTTCCCTCCCCAGGATTTGACAAATAAAATCAGCTGGAGAGTTCAGTTTAACGGGCGTGGGGGGGGGGGGCATTGGCC
>JAODJX010000380.1:0-30390 GCA_026776945.1 Isichthys henryi
CTTTGAGATACGAGCAAATTGACATACGAGCAAGGTTACGGAACGAATTAAACTCGTATCTCGAGGTACCACTGTATTCCTTATTAAATTTCATGCAGAAAACCAATTGGTCTATGATGTCCAAGTCAGCTGACTCTACAATACTATTGGAGAGAGAGTGTCGTCTGATTTCGTGTTGAATTCATGATTCTGAAATGGGCAAAACCACTTGAGTGAAAAGGCCTAGGCTTTACGGTTTGTGGAAGGGTAGTGCAGTTCTTGCCTTGAAGAATGTCATCAAAATTGGCAGATGATACAGTCCATGAGTTCTTTTATGCTTTCCTAAAATAGCTGCTGTATTTTAATTGATTATTTGCTTTTGTTTAGACATGTAAATGACCATATAATGACAAATTTTAACTTCCAAGCATTTACGATATCCATAAATTAGAGATTAAGACATTAATTTGCTGCTTTTGTAGACTAAACAAGACTGGCTTATATAAAGTCCTACTCCCCTCTCTGTGTGGCTTGCCTCAAATTGGTACAGTCCATGTTTAGCAGTTTAGCATTTCCCACCCACTGTTGACTTGGTGTATGGGCATTCGGAACTGTTGGTTGGTTGACTCAGTGTCAGTTCTTTGTAAGGATTTGGTTTCCACATATGTGTGTTTAAACAAAGGAGGCTGCTTGTCAACTTGTAATTTTAAATAAGCTGTAAGTCCATGTATATTTATTCAAATGTCTGCATGGACTTATATTTTGGTTTCATCTTAAATTCAACAATGGGCATTTACTCCTTTATGGACTATTGAACTGTCTTTTTTTTGTTGATTTTACTTTTTTGCAGTCTGGATTTGTCCATGTCTGTGTGTGATTATTAAAACTTCTGCATTACTCCTATTTGGTACAGTCTTGTCTGTTTCGTGTCCCCTCCCCCACGACGCCCTCTTTCTCTACGCATTTGTAATTTTTCTTCGCTTGCACTAGTCACGCTTCCATTTTTTTTTTGCTGAAAATTGAGAACGAATGACTCAGAGGAGCAAGCTTGCGCAGACTGCAAAACTCCCTGTCAGTTACCTATTTGCTTAGGAAATTTTACAAACATTTGTATCATGTTGTTTTGGGTGTTTTGCTTTTAAGTCAAGAAAACAGATCATTATCCTGCCTATGTAAAGCAGTGATCTTAATTTGTTTCCCAGAGTTCATGTTTTTACGTAAATATCCATTTTGTTGATCTTCTAATGTTTTCAGCATATCTCTTAATTTTAAAATCTTGTGTTAATTTTGTATAGTTTTGCGTTTTGACTATTGAATGTGAAAATAAAACCCTTATGGATATGCAGAAATAAGCATTATTGAGAATTTGCAGTCATCTGCAATGCTATGTTAATTGGAGACAAAGTGATGGGTCTGATACTGAAAATCGTAATCATTTGTAATCTGGGAATTTTGGATAATTTATATGACCGTCTTTGAACAATACCATATATTCAGTTCCATTCAGCTATGGGTTGTAACTAGACTTCTAAGCTAGAACCTAGTTTATAGCAGAAATGTTGTTGGTTTTCATTATTCTTGTTTGAGATTAAATAGGACAAATCATTAAGATATCACATGCATATATGTTCATGTATAATTCTGGATTGTTTTATTTTAGTTTTTATTTACCAGAACAGATAGGCATCTACCTTTACATTACAGCAGCTGTGGGAGAGAAACCTGGAAGTCTTACGCCATAGGACTCGAGTCCTTAACTAGGACACAACAGCCTTATTAAAAATCATTATTTTAGAGTACTTCCTGTCTTGCCTGCTTTGGATTTGTTCTGGTTTCAAAATGCAGTGATTTTAGCTACACACCATAATGAAGTTACTTTTAAGATCCATGTGTCAGTATTCAGGATCTTCAATTCGTGTTTTGGTTTCCTTGGTACCAAGATCCACTTTAAAGCGAATGTATGAAAACAGTATGAAACAAACAGGAAAAAAGGCAAGATTTTGTGTTGTTGACCATTGGGCTTGTTTGGTTTTTTTGTTGGGCTTCTCTGTTTGTAGAGATACTGGAATTGGTTGGGAAGGGAAGAGTGAGATATATTTCCTTCCTTGAGCATTAACTTCTTAGCATTTTTAAAAATATCCCACAACTAACTATCTGGATATTGGATATAACTTGAGGAATAGAATGTGTTTTGAATAGGAAGCAGGCTGGAATGACTTTCATGGATTGCTGGATATTTATATTATACACACATTATATGCCAAAATATTAAACAAGAAGCTAGGGTTGAATTCATTCAAATCCCATTTTGAGTTTATTTTTTTTAAACCAAGTTTTACCAGTAAAAGCTTGGTTTGACATACGGGACTTACTTATTAAAACTCTGTTGACGTTGGTTTGTGCTGGTTGAGGCAAATGTCCTTCACCATCAGCATCTCGCAACACCAGTCTGTGTGTGACATAAACTCCATTTGGAAGGGGAAAAAATATAGTTGGTCAGTCACGAAATCAGGTTGACTGCTTGCCTGAGGTTATGTAGCAGGGTTGTCAGATACGGTTCCTGATGGGTTGTGTTAAGGTCTCTCTCTGCTGGCTATTATCTATACCAATTCTGCTACCTTAGTCATTAATAACTGGAAATATGTTTTTTTTTTTTTTTTTTTAGTTTTGTGTAATGAAGTAATCCAAGTGTTCCAGAAGTACAGGGAAACTGAAATGAGGTGTTAAAGTGACCCCTATTCCTCATCTTTTCTCAAAAACTTGCGTGCTTGATTTGGCTGTGTTTTTATATGAGGTTAGGTTTGTTTCACGCTGATTTGGGCCTTGGAGTGAGAGAGCAATTTAATTGGAAAATACTGCTCTCACAGCTTTAGCAGTCTCGTCATCGTTACCATCACACAATGACATCGCAGAATAATTCCTCAGCGAAGCTATGTTTGGTGGTGGATTAGCATTCATCGTTTGAGACAGAGGAGTGGCATTTTGGGCTTTGGCTTTATACTAGGACAGTTACGTCAGACATTATATTTGATTTAGTTTTTGTGGTTATGATAAGGTGAGGTTTATAAGCAGCTGCGGGAGAAATTTCTGGAAAATGGCTACAGGAGTAGTAGCTGCATCATGCTGAAGTGTTGTGCCGAGGGGAGCTGATGGGCTGGGTGTTTTGGAACATCTATTGGTGCTGGAGAACTGATTTAATACCACAGAATTAAATTAACTGCTGGAGATCTCATTGTTGGCAACTATGAAAGCAATACAGCATGCTCTTGATGGAAAAAAACAAAGCAGAAAAGCACCATTTTTATCCATCATCCATCCATCCATCCATCCATCCTTTTTCTGTATTCCTTTGTCCTATGCTGGTTCACAGGCGACTGGAGCCTATCCTGGAACCTACAGCCCAAGGCAGGGAATAACCCTGGTCAGGGTGCCATCTAGGGCTGAGCGATATAAACGATATGTCGACTTATCATAAAACATTTAAACGATAAAATGAAAATCTTCAGTAAAATATCGATAAGGAACATTGTATATTATCATATCAACAGCCTACCACTTTACAGAAACACAACTCCGACTTATTTTGTGGTAGTCTTTTAAGAACGGACAACCTATGCCCAAATGCACAGCAAGGTTGAGTTGGCAAAGCGTGTCACATGCTACTGTTTTGGAATCAAAGAAGAGATGTCCTTCCTTAGAGGAAACTTTGGTGTCGAAAGTGACGGTTCAGCTACAACAACATCTTTTAGAAAAGGAGATATTGCGGGTAAATTAGGGTGATCGGATAATCCATGTCAGGGAGGACACTTTTGAGCTAGGACAGGATTTGTAAACTACCATTTCAGTGAAAAGGGCCCGAATTTCACTTAAGCACAGAGTTCTTTCTGAGAGCTGATTGGTCGGCCCAATAATCATGCATGTGTCACGAATGTTAATTTGAAACTGGGTGAGTCTTTCTGTCAAGGAAATAAGTCAAAAACACAGGAACCAATTTAGCGAAGCACATAAACCTTTCAGTTTTAAAGTATTTTGTGAAACCTGAAGTAGCTCAATGTCCTTCCTCTCTGACATGGATTATCTGTTCGCCCTGAGGTAATCAGGTGCTGTATAATAATAACTTCACCAAAAACTTGTGCCAACTAAAACTGGAGATACTGCAAACTTATTTCACCAGTCTAACTAAGCACTGCCGTTAGGGATGGGCCCATCCGCTTTTTTTTCAGCTCCGATCCGATTCACAACCGCAATACCGATACAGATTCTGATACGAGCTCTTTTTACTTTAATATTTCAATGTAATAAATATATATAATTATGCGTTATTTTTAAACCAACACAGATTCCATTGTTTTTACGCTTCTCTTGCTGCAAAAGGGTATGCGTATGACGTCACAGCAGGCGGATGTCACTGCACTCACACCCAAAAAGTAGCAAGAATCTGAGAGGCAGCTGGGAAAAAGCTGTCGTGCGATTGACTGTACAAATATTTCGTATTTCATGTTAAATCGATCTTTTTAGAGACTGCCAAAATCTAAATAAGCAAGCATCAGACATGAATTTGTCACGTATGGGTTACATCTCTAGGTAAGTGGAGTTTAAGTGAAGGGAACTGATGCTACCATTATATAACACCTAGAATATTGTGTGCAGGTTTGGTCTCCATACCTTAAGAAGGACATTGCTGCCTTGGAAAAGGTTCAACGTAGAGCTACGAAAATGATTCCTGGTCTTAGAGGAATGTCTTATGAGGAGAGGTTAGCTGAGCTGAATCTGTTCAGCCTCGAACAAAGGAGACTAAGGGGGGGGACATGATCCTGGTGTATAAGATCCTAACAGGTCTGGATGCTGTTCAGCCAAATGGCTACATCAATATTAGTTTAAATACTAGAACTCGTGGCCATAAGTGGAAATTAGCAGGAGAACATTTTAAAATGAATTTGAGGAAGCATTTCTTTATACAGTGTGTAGTTAGAGTATGGAATAGTCTTCCTGCTAATGTAGCGCAATCTAAAACCCTGGGTTCCTTTAAATCAGAGCTAGATAAGATTTTAACAACTCTCAGCTATTAGTTAAGTTCTCCCCAAACGAGCTTGATGGGCCAAATGGCCTCCTCTCATTTGTAAATTTGTTTCTTATGTTCTTATGGCCAATACCTGATCCATTAAATAGGTGTGGATTGGCGCTGATACCATCAGAACATTGGATCGCTGCATCTCTAATTGCATGCCAATAGAAGATACAGAATGCAAGCTCTTAGTCAGACATCATTCATTAGGGTTTCGACGTTCAATCTGAAAATGGGACAAATTGCAACCCATATTGGTGAGGAAAAATCCAGCAAGAAACCGCTCCGTCTGCATTTCCTAGTGTTACAGCTTATGAGTTTATTTTTCCATGATTTATTTCAATTAGATGTAAGTTTACAGTGTGTTCAAATTGTCATCTTTTTTTCAGGGGGATGCTTAGGGGATTTCAAGCGAGATGGAGCCTTTGAAGAAAAGAAATACCTTGACTTGTGATAATTATTGATCTTGACTGATATGAAAACAATTATCACGATAAAATATTTTGCCATATCTCCCAGCCTTGGCATCAAACCATCACAGATGTTTTTATTCAGCGAACATTTAAATAACTTAAATACATTTCACCCTTCTTAAACAAAATATATATATATATATATAAAAATAAAATTACCTTTTGCGGCCATTCATCACATTTATCAATATTCAGCAAGCCGGTAATATTTCAATGGGTATTAAAATGTTAGTTATGTAGATCTGCGTCACCCATTAAATAGAGCTGTCATGATTACTCAAACTCACCGTGCCTTCTTGATTACTCAGCATTGCAGATGAGGGTCCAAATAAAGAGCGAAGGTCTCAGTTCTATGTGAGCCTCACATTAAAAGTGAATGAAAATGCAGTCATCGTAGAACCCGCACAAAATATAAGAGCATGACTTCAATGCAACAGCATCGTTAAAGAAGACATTCACAGACCCAGTAATGCGAGGTTAGCCATAGATAACTGCAAGCTATGTGCCTTTCAGCCTCTTGCAGTAGCCTGGCCTTTCTTTTCGTCATTTTGACATATATTTAGTTTAATTTACGTTCGACAATTCCAGTAATTGTCACTAAAATGAAGTCTAACTGTTGCTTGGCCACATCTTGCGTAATAAAAAAATACAGTACATAGTCTTATAATTTTTCTTATGAATGTATTCAGTAACTTTGAATGATATTGAAATGATGTTGGAACAAGGTCTCATTATGATATTTCAAATTTTTGCAATAAATATTGCGATGTTTATGAAAGGGAATAAATAAATAGTTAATCTATCAATATTGTCTATCATAACTTGATGTTGCCAAGCATTGTACCAACAGACACAAAGCAGTGCTGACGAGTTACTTGCTTTTGCTCAATATGGTCTCAAAATATTTCCATAGAGCTGAAGACAGTTGTCTTTTGGTAACCAGTTTGCTTTTCTCCTTCTCAATCATTTTTGTTAACATGGTACATTTTGTGAGAAATTTATCAGTGAGTGAGTCAAACAGCAAGGATGTGTGATTCTGATTGATCTGAAGAGTGCATGCAGCATGCAAATGCATTGGCAGTAAAATTCAGACTTTATTTTACTCGTACTAATGTTGAAATAGAACGAACATTAAAACCGTAAGTTTTTCTCCTGTGCCATAATAAAGATGTTTTGGCATAACATCGATGGTCTTAAATCAGCTGACTCGTACGTCTTTTGATGTGACAATCTTGTGCAAAAAATGCATTGTCGATTTTTTTTTTTTTACAGTGCACATTATGCAGACCTGGTTTTGAGGACAGCACATTGATGCACTGGGTAGCACTTTTTGGGCAGTTTGTATGTTCTCCACGTGTGTGTGGATTTATGCCAGATTCTCCGGATTCCTCCCACAGCCCAAAAACATGCAACTGAAGTGATTTGGAGTGCCTGAATTGATCATATGTGTGAGTGAGTTTGCATACCGTGCAATGGGCTGCTGTCACATCCAGAGCTGGTTACTGCCCTGACCAATTGTAATATATATTGATTTTGTTTTATATATGTATATATTATATATACATGATTACTTGATTAGTTATCAAATTAATCTGTAGATTACTCAATTTAATATAATTGGTAGTGACAGTCCAACCATTATACCAGAGTTTCAGAATCCAGAGAGCTTACTCAGTCTTCAGTATACCTTCTCATATTGTCACTGTGTTTATATACTTAATAAATTTTCTTTCTATGAGACTTATGCAATCCCTCTGATTGTTCAGTGCACTTTTCATCTATTCCTGAAATCACAGATACCGATGTGTAGCAGTTTAGCAGATGTGGCACGCCGGGGCAAAGAATGTTATTTGAAGTTCTGTTAATATTTTTGTAAGTTTATTTTTGCCCTGAAAGCTTCTGGTAAGTGGAAATTTATGCAGACTTTAACTGAAAGGAGTGTAAAATCACAGCTCATTTTGTATTTTAGAAGCATCTAGAAATGCGTTTAATGGCAAATGGAAATATGTATCTGAATGTTGTGTTTGATCTTGTTCTTTACCTTTGAGTAATAGAGAGTAACATGTCAACTTCACTTCTGTCAGTTAGTCAGTTGAGGAATCCCCTCCCCCATTCTTTGTCGTAAATGGTACAGTCCATGCTCAGCCGCAAACAGCCACTCAGTCTCTTCTACAAAGAGGGGGATGGGTGTGCACAAGTCTGCCCTTGTGTGTTTTAATAAAGGTTTTCTTTACTATGGTGTAACAAAGTTAGGGGTTTTGTGTGTGTGTGTGTGTTTGGCAGCACTTGTGTTAAGCTAGCAGTAAGTTTGGTATTCAATGTGATAAAGGCTTGAAGTTTGTCAATTTGTTTGTGTTGACACTGTTCTGTGTCTGCTTTGGAGGTGGACCAAGTTCTGCTGTGAGTGTCGGATTGTGAACACGCAAGCAGGTCTATAAGATTTTCTGCGTAGCTCTCTGCATAGTACGAATAAATCTGTTTTGGAAGGTGTGCTTGTTTTACTTCCAAACGTTTTGGACAGCTTCGTCTTGGATTATTCAGAATGGTCTCCCACCAAACAAAATTTGGTACAACCCTATTTAAGTCATGCTCTCCAGCCGTTGCAAGTTCCTTTGTTCACCACAAGGCTTTTTGCACTTATTTCTCTACTTGTCCAATTGACAATGAAAATCTTAAAGTTCTATATACTTACCGACAGCAGTTAATGGTCCTAACTGCACCTGCCATTATATACAGCTCTTTGCATGGTGCCATGCAAAAAATGTGGTATTTATCTAAATTATATGATCAAATGATGATTGTATTATGATCTGTTTTCTGTTAGGGAATGTCGAAAGACTGAATGTTATTTTCCAATTTGCCGTGCAACATTTTCCTTATGTCGTATGATTTAAAGTTAATACATACATTTATTTCTTAAGGAATCTTAAGCAAAAATTAGACATGCTTTTTTGTTCTTTTAATTCATATGAAAGTTTTTTTTCTAATTGAACTGGATGGAATTATGGGTGATTGACTACTTCAGTCTTGTCTGAAAGTAAATGTGCGTTCCCTTTTGTACAGTCATAAGAGTACTTTGAACTTTACTTGTACTTTTTTTGTTGTAGATGTAGAATGAGAGTTTGCGTGTGACTCTTGGGTAATGTTCAATGGTATTCTATTTTCCTTGAGTTGTTAAAGGTAGTGTTAGAAAGCTCATTAGTTGGAGCTGCGTGCTTCTAAAATGGTTGCTGGTAAAATAAATGCATGTTTCAAACGGAGTTAGGGAGACCAAACAAAATGAACGAAAGCTTTGCTTCCTTCCTGAAACAAGCTACATCAGAAATTTTGTGTTTTGTTTCCGCATTTGCCTGTGATCAAATAAAGTAAATGGTCTTGAATGGTTAATGTTATAGATTAGAACGGCGGCCTCCAACCTTTCTTACAGTAAGAGCTACTTTCACAAAGAGATTAGTCTGGGGAGCTACCATGCTGGGGGGTCCCCCTCAGTAAGCGCTGCTAAGTGGGGGTGGGGTGTTGTCAGGATGAGTGAATTATTGTCACAATCCATTAGGAATGTCTTCAAGACTGACCTGTCGATCGCAATCGAACAACTGACAACTACTGAGTTGGAAGAGAGGAGAATGTAGTTTGGATGATTGATCTGGTCGACTTTGGCTGAAAGATTGCATGTCAGCAGGATAAGATGTTTTGGGTTCAAGGAGCAGTTGCTGCTTGAGCTGGTGTCTCCATTTTTGAACCGATCTGTATTTTCGCTTGCAACAACTTATTTATATTTTAATACCGATGGTCCTTGAAAGCGCTTGGCCTCATGACATAGCGACCTTCACTTCTTCTGTCCCTCCCTTCCCCCACACACACTACTTTGAAGGAGAAAACCTGAGACAAATGTGCTGGAGGCTCTTGCCTTACATTAGCTCTGTGCTCAGAATCACAATCACTATGCGCCTCGCCTTTGGTTCACGGTTAGCTAGTATGTCCCATTTATCAGCACAGCAGGCTTTGTACTGCAGTAGCTATGCTACGTATTCCTTGCTGCGTTTCCTGAATGCGTTTTGGTCACCCCCCCATGTACAATGATAAATAGAGCCACCAGTACAGTATAATGACCTACTTTACCAGTGGATATAAGTACAGGTGAGGTTTCACGATACTTGAAAATGAAAAAAATCTATTTATAAGCATCCAGCTGGTTTGGTTATAACCCTAATTTATTTTCATTGATAATTTAGCTAAGATTAAAGATGTTTTATAAACCAGGTGCAGCAATTGCATTTGAACGATTACTAGTTCAGTCACACCCAGTATGAATAACTCATTGTGTGTCTGTGTGTGTATTTACAGTGTACTAGGCATATAGATATTTTGAATGATTTAATGTTAATGCATGAATGATTTCTTAAGCAAAAAGAACTATGCATATTAATATATGTATATACATATTTATACAGTAGATGTTAGATCCTTTAATATGTGTGGGGAGGTTGCTGACGATGGGAAAGGACTTTTTCGGGACTGTGCTCCAGAGCCGTCCCTCAGCCTTGCTGTGGTACTTTGGTTGGCTGTATTACAAAACAAAACCAATTCCACATTCAAAGTGACACTTGAGCTCTTTTGTATTTACTTATTTTTGCCCGTTTTATTAGAAATTCTTTAGTAGTGCTTCTGTTGATATCTTCGTGGGTGAGATGCAGTAACGCTGGTTTCGAGAGCCAGGAAATTAAGGGAAACTGTACAGAGGGAACTGCTATCTGGGGTTTGTGGACTCGGATGATCCTGCTGCATGGCTTTACTCAAAGTATATTTATTTCTTATAGTTCATCCATTTTTGCAGCCATACCTTTTGCTGAATACAGGTTAGGTGCTTTGCTGAAGTCTAAGGCTCATAACTCGACATCATGTTTGTTACGAGTGTAGGTCTACATTTTGCTGTTTGCTATTCCTTAAAATAGGCGTGATGATTTTTGAGTTTTTCCAGGGGTGGCTTATAGAAGAGTGCAATCCTCTGTTTCACTTAGTCCTCCTATATTTAACCAAAAAAATACTGTGTATTATCGATTTAAATTCAGAAAAGGAGAGACCATTTTCGCATTCAATAGATTTGCTACTTATCAATCAGAACTGCATTTTGTCCTCCCTCCTCCTGGCTCACAGTGGATGTTTTACTGTAATTCTCACTTGTCTCTTGCAGTTTTGGACCTTCGAGATTTGGCTGTAGGTGTTTTTCAAAATATTCCAGATTTATTCCAGACTGGATTCCAGTCTTGTTTCTAATAGTGCTAAATCAGAGAATGATACTGGTCAGTGTCTCATATTAAGTCCTTTAATTTCTCACCAATCCAGTTTGCTAACCTGAGTTTAATTAGAGCAATTTTGCATGACATCGTCTCAAGTCGGATTTTGATGACAGGTTTTTATTTGCTATTCCAGTGACCATTGCACACCACACTATTACACACCTGTGCTAATGCCTCTATGTCCTGCGAGACGCAGGTGGTTTAACTAGCTAAACTATGAAGTGCTAACAATATCCAAAACAAGACTGCTCAACTTATGTCTTGTAAGACTGTGGTTCAGCAAATTTTCTGGTCTATCAACAAAAATCTCTCTGGGGAGGTAAACCGATCTGATCGATTTGATTTAAGGGAATTTTCTGTTTGGCTTAAGCAGGGCCCTCAAGATTCCGTTGCCATCTCGGGCTACAGCTGACGAGCTCCGGGCTAGAGAACACACGTGAACATTACGTAATATCTGCCCTTTGTTGCTGGGTGAATTTTGCAGCTAGCCCCTCTGATTTGCTGGGTGGAAATAACCAATGAGAGCATAGGGGAATGTATAAGAGGGAGGAGTTGTGAGCTGTAGGTGTGGCTGTTCTGCAATGCTTTCATATGTATTTATCAGGGTTTTGAGTTCATGAGGCTTATTGATGGATAATTGTACATTTTATTCAGACATGCAGCTGAATCATATTCTCCGGCTAACCTTGACTTTAAATTTGATTCTGTTCTTGAGTAATTGAAATACATTTTTTGTACACTTTCTTGCTAAATTAATTCACTTATGTAGGGCTAATAAAAATTTTTCAGACAGGGTGTTCTGGAGCGGGTTTGAAAAAGAAGCTTCTAGAAAGGCCCAATGTAACATTAAATGTATTTTGACTCCCCCTGGTGTTGGCAATCTAAAATTACATCAGTTTATTTATATATATATATATATATATCTCTTTTGGCTTATAAATTGATCACCAAAACAACTGAACTCTGTTTGCTCTCTAGATCTGTGCATAGTGCTGCCTTATCGTGTAAATTCTGGTTACATGGTATTACAGACGACCTGCTTTCTCTTTTTGACCAGGTGAAAAAAATGGAAGTTGCAGTAGCAGAGGAGCCCCAAAAGAAAGTGTTTCGAGCACGAAAAACGATGAAAATCAGTGATCGGCAGCAGCTGGAATTCTTGCATAATTCCCTTCCTTCCTCTTCGACTGTTACTACAAGCAGCACCCCCCATCCCTCACCTCCTCTGGTTAATGGAAACCATAGAGGGGAAGATCACCCAGACTCTGAGAAAGATGGAGAGAGTCCCACCGACAGCGGCCAGAAGACGAGTCATGCTGCCTTTCCCGCATCTCGCTCCCCCTCTCCCCTAGCACTCTCACTCTCTCTATCCCCCTCCCCACCCTGCCATTCTTCAGAGACGAAGGCCCAGTCTCCCTCGACCTCAACTCCACCACGGTCACAAGATGGAGACAAAGAGGAGCAGCGTAAGGAGGCTTCCGCTGTTAGCGAAAATGGGAAGAGAGTTGAGAAGAATGAAAAGGGGGAGCTAAAGAAGGAAGGAGAAGTGGCTACATCACTTAACAAGAAGAAGGTTTGTTGATGTTATTAATAGGGGGGTGAAACAGTTGGTTAGAATGTCCTGCTGGGAGGGGCTTTGTAAGTTTGTATTTTAGTAATGTTACCTAATTATGAAATTGACTTCCCCAATACTGTTCATTTCAGAATGGCCATACCAAGCCTGATAAACCATCTAAGGGCTCTTATGTAGGCCTCACAGATTCAACTCGGAAGACACGAGAAAAACAAACCACAAAGGACAAAAAATTATCCAAGAAACCCATGGCTACCGAACCCCCCTTGGCAACAGATCCTCTTGAAGATGATAAAACTACCGGCCTCCCTTTGAACACCCCCTCACCATCTTCATCCCACACACCTGAGCCTGATCAGGAGGTGAAGGAGGGATTTCTGGTCCTTAGTGAAGAGGATGAAAACCAAGCAGAAAGGGATGACACCAAAGAGAAGGAAGTGACTGAAGAAGAACAAAAAGTGGAGAAAATGAAGGTGGACACTGAGATGAGTGGCTCAGGACAGAGTAGTGCTGCTCCCCATGTTTCCACCTCCTCTCCTGCACTGTTGACTTCAGGTATATAAAAGAAGAGTTTGTGTCTCTCAGTGGTTCATCTGTTGACCCTTTGAATATTTGATTTAAGTGTTGTAAGCAAGGCTAGGTCTAAGTAAGTTCTGCCTTCTTGTTGTCCGTTTTCTTGATTTTTGAAAAGCTTAGATCTTTAGTCAGAGTCTATCAAAATTTGTGTGGCGCAAAACAGTGTTTGCAAGTAGATCCTTGCATGTTCATCTATATAATGTTGCTTGTCAAACACAGCTTCTAGAACTCTTGTATCTCTTGAATTGTATAACCTCAGTAGTCTGCTTGCTTGAAACTCAGTCACACCATCATTGAACCGGCAGGTGAGGACTGTGAAGGAGTCCGGGTAGGATTGAAGCGCGTCTTGTCCAAAGACGCGTCAACAGATGGAAAGCTGGATGTGGTAGAAAGAGGAGGCAAGAGGCAGAAGGTTGATGGCGAAGAACTTGAGGCCCAGCTGGAGCTGAAAATCAGCGCAGATGCAGGCCGCCGACTAAAGCTTGAGAAGGTGTGTGTACGATTGGTAGAGGAAACTTCATTTGTTTCTCTCTTCTATTGTGTTCATTTGTATTCCAGTGAACTGAAATGCACTGTATAATTCTGCTCCACCCATTTCTTTGCTGAACCGGTTTCTTCCTCCTATATGCAGGTGGTGCAGCAGCTCGTAGAGGAACAGCTTCGAGTCTTGCAGCTCACTGTTTTTGACAGAAGCCTGCAGGAGCTCAGGGAGAGGGTGGAGAAGATGGACTGTGCCACGAAGCATCAGCACACTCTCAACACGCTGCAGGTATCGGCAACATCTTGCTTGCCTGTAGCACTAACAGTGCCCTGCCACCCTATGCAGTCTGCCAGTTAAAACCTTCATACGAGCCATTATGCGGGTACTTTCTGTATTGTCGAAAGGTTTTACACGCAAAAAGTTTGTTCTATAACTGACCATTCACTATGTCAAATGTGCCTTGAACAGAGAATTAGCTGTTTTCTGGTCTGAATTATTTCTTAATACTTTTCTAATTTGTTTGGACTGCTGTGCCAAGAAAAATACATTTGCCTCGTATATAATCTGCTTATATAATTTCAGCGTATTAGTTACTAGCTGTGATCCACATACTACAGCATAGAAATACTAAAGACTGTTTTTCAATTCTTTGGACAGGTGACTGTGTGCTGTTTAAAGACTGATGGTTTGCTTTCTATTTAAGTGTTTTATGCTTGTGATTTTTTATTTTTTTTTTTAGGCCAAAATTGCTCGACTGGCCAAGAAATTTGGAGCTGCCAATCAAACCAAAGAGAGCGTCAAAAAACCTGAGGTGAGTCTGTGAAGAAAGCGACCTATCAGCAGGGTGTCATGCTCAGTGTTTTGTACTAAAGGTTTTTTTCTCATTTAAAATTTGTATTTTGGAGAATCGCTCCAATAGACAAGTGAGACAAGACTGCAACTGCAATCTAGCATCAACTGCGTGTTTTATTTGAAATGGTTAAAAAGGAAATGCCGTCCATAAGCTGATCAGCAAAATTACTAGGAAGTATTTTCTGGGAAAATTATTAAAATGTGTATCTTTAGTGTATGCAAAACCTCAGAAGTGTGGATAGAATATTGAGATTTGTGTAGGAAAGCTATGGGCTGGGTGTTGAAATGTTTATGTTTTATTTGCAGACGGGGAAGATCTTGTTTAAAGATTTAGTTCTTTCAGTTTCTTAAGGAATCAGCACATGCAGATTTTTTTTTAGTCTTAGTTTTAGTTTTCATCTAAGTTCTTAAAATTTCTTGGCTTGCCGGGTAGTGAAGTCTGTTACACACCAATAATTGAATTCCCTGGAAGGGGAATAGATATGGTGTTGGGACCAGTGAATTGCTGCAGACAAAAATGATTTGACAGCTCTTTTTCAGACTTTGCAGAAACATTGTATGAATGAGGTTCTAGGACTGATCAAATTTTGACATGAATCACACCATAATTAAAGCTGTGCTACATGGGGGTATCTAAGAGAAGGGCAGCCATAAAGCTTTTTAGCACAGTAATTCAAAATATTTTGAATCTTTCAAACTTTGCAGACAGATTTTGAGACACACACACCAAAAGCTGAAGTAATACCACACAAGGGAAGAGCAGCTACAGATCAAATTCGGTCTTGTGAACACAGGAACTGAAATAGGACTCTTTTTACAATTTTACAATAACGTGAAATGGATGAAAAAAAATATGCGTTTTCATTTTGAAACGGATTGTGTGAAAACTGAAGAAGCGACATATGTTTGACAGAGGACTGCTGCAGATGTAGATGGTTACACTGAGACAAGCTACTCAAAGCTGGGCTTTGTGGGAATCATGTAGCGGGACTAGATATTGTACAGGTTGGGGTGTAGGAGGAGAAAGAATTCATTGGGGGCGGGGGACATGTGGCTGTTTAGGAAATACATTGTTGTCGTCCCGACAGCATCTAGTTTTTTTCCCCGTTATCTATTTTAAACGCAAAATATTTTGACGTTTCATTTATTTTCCTTTTGCAAGGAAATATAGTGGCAAGGTTGCAGAGTTAAAACTTCTTGTCGGTTAATTTTACCGCCACTGAATAGCGGAATGACATTTCTGTATATTTCACTACTTTGTCTATCATACATCTCAATGGATGTCAGCCTTCTCAATATATCTTGACCTTTAATACTCAGTTTCTTCTTTTTTTTAACCTAACTTGATTTTAAAACATTGAGCAAATAAATTTATCATCGTAAAACTCGTAGTATTCGGACTAAGCATTTTCGGATGGTTTGGTAGCTCCCGTGTTTCCTTACTTTAATAATATAATAAACATTTCAGTTTTAGCCAAATCATTGATTCTTATAAAACAAGTTTTCTCTGCTGAAGAAGACACTGCAGTGCCAGATTGCACTATGCCTTATGAGCTTTGTGCGAATTGTGATTAGTTTTTGTGTCACATCACCCCCTAGTGGTGAATTAAAATTTAACAGTGATTTAGGGAGGGTTAATATTGCCGTTTTAGGTGGTCAATGAACAGCTGAAAATATCCAAATCTGCATCAAATAAGGAAATTTAGAAAATGTTTATTTTAGTCCCATTAAATAACATTATCTAAAGTAATTTCCTTATGCCTTTGCTGTTAATTTGTCATGTGTTTGATAGGACTGAATACTGTCCAAAACATGTGTCTGTCTAGGGATGAAAACAGGTGCCTATATGCAAAGGGGTGTAAGAAAACGATATCTCATGAAGGGATATCTCATGTGATTTGTCATGCTTTTATTTTAGGTCTCATCCTCTGCTCCCGCTCCGTCCGTTTCCACATCAAGTGCAACTCCCGTGTCACGGTAAGAGTGCAGATTTGAAAGACTTTTTTTCTTAAAGCCATTTCTTATGGATGTTCAACAAAGCAGGTAGACCTAAGATGTGATCTAAGCATATTGCCTGTATCCGTGTTCTGCTACAAGAAATTGGCTTGCATCTGTTAGTCCAATATTATCTTATACAGGTATCTGTCAACTCACATGCGCATTAGGACCGAGACCACTGGGCGCAAGTCAACTTGGGCATATCTTGACAGTTATAGGGGAGACGCAAGGCATAAAGTACAGTACTGTAATATCCATACAGTACTAGGGCTGAGCAATTAATCGGAAATTAATACAAAATGTTAATACTTTTCCCTGTGTGTTTTCATGTACCGTCCCCTTATAAACATGCTACCACATGTGTTGTCACGTGACCCGCCCTGTCCAGTATGTGTGTGCTGCATTCAAGTCCTACTCGGATCTGACTAGGGAGTTGGGAAATCATAATTACTATGCAGTGCGCGTTCAAGTGGGGGAAAAGGGAGACGATAAGAAAGCTATGCTTTTTTTTGCTGTATTGCTTATTCCTCCAACACTAAAATGCATTTGCAATGTTCATTGAAATTCTTCTAATTGTTCAGCGGGTAGCAGCTACATATCAGACAAAGACCTGTCAGTTTTATTTCACGATACACCATTTAATAATCGTCTCCTCAACATTCAGAGTTCTGCAATGACACGTATGTAAAATTTACAACCTAATTCGCTATCCACAGTAGAGCTATCTATTGCCTCCGCCATGATTGTTGTAATGAGACGCTCCCAACTTGGGAACTCGGGGCTTAAAGAAAATACTGAGTTTCCCACTGGTAAATACGATTTGGTAGTGTCCTTCGTGTGCTCTCATCTTGTATTCACGATATTTCCGACATTGTTTGAACACATTATGGCTTTAGTGAAGACGACATTGAACAAAAAGAGGTCAGATGTAAACACTGCGGAAAAACTGTTTTAGCTGCCAAAGGTAATACAACCAATCAGTTACAGCACTAGTAATGTTTAAAATATAGTGATCCCCTGCTATATCGCGGTTCAGCTATCACACCCCCCGCTATATCGCGGATTTTTCCGTGACACATCACAGTTCTCTGCATATCGCGTACCTTGCTTGTGGTCTGATTGTTGTGAGCAAACTTTTTGTGAACTTTTCCTTTTTGTTTTATTCCCTACGATGGCTCCCAAGCGTCCTGCTTCTTCTAAGCTTTCTGGTAGTAGTGAGCTTAAGCGTCAGAGGAAGACCTTGACCATTTTTACATATGCCATTACGTATATAGAGACAGTGAAAGAGAGATATGTGTGTGTGTGTGTGTGTGTGTGTGTGTGTGTGTGTGTGTGTGTGTGTGTGTGTGTATATATGCACACATATAATTATTACATATTATTATTATTATTATTATTATTATTATTATTATGTTACTAATATCCTTAGCCCAACATCCACATATCATACGTGTTTACAAGCAGTGTTTTAATAAGTTTACGTATGTTTAAAGCGTGTGGGAGGGGTATTTTAAGGCTTAAACTATAAAAAAAAATGTTTATTTATATGGTCTTTCTATATCGCAGATTTTTGGCTTTCGCTGATGGTTCTGGAACGTAACTTCCGCGATAGGTGGGGGATCACTGTACGTTGTGAACCACTTATAGTGATCACGGTTATAGGATCTGCTTATATGAATCAAAAAGCTTGGGATAGAGTCATTCCTGTACAAATACTGTTTAAATAATTAGTTTATAGTAATCAAGTGCTCTGTTTACAGTGTTCATTTTGGGTCTATTATGCATAACATATGGAAAAAACTAAAATTATGGTAATTTTAAATTATTTTTTTTCTTTCCTTGCCAACTTTGGCTTGTGGTAACCCATCTGTTTCTGGCTAGCTACCTGAGGCTAATGCTGTATGCACAGAAAACATGACGGGAAAAATCAAGTAATTTTCTCTCAATTACGGGTATAGACTCAGCATTTATGATGCCAAAAATCAACCAATGAGATGCAGCAGTGAAACTACAATAAGCTATATTTTCTCTACAGTACTATACTGTATCATAGTGTGTGTATTACATTATTATTATATGTACTATATTGAATTATACACAGTTGAGTAATTTAATTTGTGCAGTACTGTCATTTGAAAAGTGTTTGAAACAGCTATACTGTATTTTGAGTCGAAATTCAGTAAATAGCGACGTTGTCCATTTTATTACCTTATTTTCGTGCAATAAATATACACGTCAATTACATGGTAATCTGCCTGAGACAGAAAGAAGAAAAAAATCGGCTATAATGATCATCCGCTTATAGTGATCAATTTCACCCAGAGAAGTGATCACTACAATTGGTTTATTTTGTTTGCTAGAAATGCAAACTATTTATTATAAGTGTTTAACAAATAACCCCAAATGGTTTATATGTGTGTTTCCTATTTAATATTTTAAAATCATAGACATAGTCTTTCATTGGAAAAAATATCCCAGCTTTAATAGTTGAGCATATTTACAGTACAAATCTTGTCAATGAAATATGAGGGCAAAAAAGCAAAAACAAGATAATTGTTCATAAATCGTAACCGAGGTTCAATTTCTCGCGATATTGATTTGAGGTGATATCGCCCAGCCCTACACAGTATCCTGCAGCAAATAATGTAAATATAAAATCACAACACTTCATAATACAGAGATTAGACTTAAGTTTCATGAAAAATAAGGGGCAGATTGCACTACGAAATCATAAGGTACACAGTAGAACACTGGGAGGTGCGAAAGAAGATGTGGCGAAGCGTTTTATTGTACAGTACAGTAAATTTCATTTTATTTAATGAAATAGCACAGTATCGGTACTGTATGTTTCATGTCTGCTTATTGTAGCTTGTCCATCACACATACTTTATTATATGCATACAGTACTACAAGTTAGATATGGACTGTGGGTCATTACATGACTGGCAAGGATGCCCGTTATTTTATTAAAAATAAGCAGTGGTACAGTATGCAAGCATTTTTTCAAAAAATATTTATTAGGTACCACAAAACAAACAAAAATCTATAGTCCCATTGCTAACCCTGAATCCTGTAGATTATCTGTTGCTGATATCTAGTATTTCTCCTTCATCACCAGTCAGCTATCATGACACAGAACTTTTGCACATGACAGATCATTGACTGGTGTCAAACCCCTGGCCTGCAGGACCTTGTTTTGCACTGAAGTGAATGCATCAATTTGAAAAATCATTCATTGCAGTTTTGAAAGTAAAAAAAAAAAATGCTGTTCTTAACTTTTCCACATGAGGGGGCACAGCAGCACAGAAGGAATGTAATATTTAGGGCGATATCTGATTCATAATGCCGAGAAACAGAATTGCTTGCAGAGTCAACTCAGTGGACAAAAGAAATGAATTGCTGGCAGGATTGAAGGATGAGAAATCCGTGTTTAATCATAGTCAGGCGACCAGTGGTGCTGCTTTGAAACCGAGCTACGTAAATGGTAGTGAAATGGAAACATAAATGACTTTGAGAGGGCGTTCATGCTCAGTGCTGCAGGAGGTGTCCGGCTTTGGCCAGCGTAAACCCTGACGGAAAGAGTGGATGCACATAGGATCTCTGGTCTCGCCTATTTTCCTCTGTGGTGTTTATTCATTCCCACATACCTATAGTGACTCACGGCTGAATTTGCATGGAACAGCAGCCGCCTGACCGGAAATGAGACTGAACACACAGATTGCAAGGAAATTTGAAATGTTCTGGAGTCAGTCAACTGTGGTCATTTACAAAAGTTTAGTTTTTTTAAATAACTAAATACTCATTTAATGGGTAATGAGATGTGAATTTGTGTGTGTATGTCTGTGACATCATAGTCTGATTAGCGAAGTGTAGATTTCAAATACATGGCAAATATGTTAATTTGCAGGCAAAATTGCTCCTAACAAAAATGCACTAATTGTCCCTTGTGTTGGCCAGAATGTAATTGTAGACCAACCCAATTTGTTATGGTAATAAATGAACGTCCTCCTTCTGCCCTTGCTTTTGTTAACAGTATTTCCACTGTGTCCATGTGTGTAGTATATACATCTCCTATAGTCTGTGGCTGTATGTTTAAAAATTTGTTCCATAGATGACTATTTTTCCCTTGTCTGATTTTTACACAGCCAATTTGGTCATATTATTCTGTGGCTTGTAGTGTATAGTTTGAGTGTCACACAGTTTTGATGCTGTTTTACAAGTTAATCAAACACACCTTTGTCCTTTTATTAATTAATCATGCCAGATTGTGGCTGCACTTGCCCAATATAAATAATATTTCCTACCAGGGTGAACTTGTCAGCATGCAGTTTTCAGCATGCAATGGGACAGTCCCATTCCCCAGTCGAGATAAATGTCTGAAGACCTCCTGAACATGTCAGGTTGTGAAAGTGGAGTGTCACTGAACCACCATAGGAGTCGTGTTGTTCAAATGAGAAGTGCTCACTCCTCCCAGAAGTGTGTTTTTTCCTCCAAAAAAAAAAATTCAACTGCACGTTGTAAAATTATGCAGAGTGTCAATTAACAGGCCCTAGAAAAAAATATCTGCATACCTCTCTCGCTTCCAATGATGTTAATGTATTATTCCTCTATCAGAAAATCTCTAGGCAACTATTGAATATATGCTGGAGTAGCGAAGTGGAAATGACTGCTCACTAAGAACATGAATGCCCATCTCAGGTTTCCCAGAAACTATATGTGATCCTCAAGCTTTCTGGAACAGTGTTCTGTAGATGAATCATCATGTTACCATGGCCAGCATGAGTCTGGCAGTGTCTGGCGAAACTCACACACCTCATTCCTTACTAAGACTGATTAGAGCAGGCTTGGGCAGTTATTTGGCATGGAGGGACAAATCCAGGCTTCACCATGTCGAAGGCCATTTTTTAATGATTGTTTTCAAGTACTATGGAAGCTGCAGTAGTCAACTTGCTACATTTACTATTGACTAATGTAATTCAGTTAAAAATTTCTGGGAGCTATCCATCATCATAGATAAAACGTAACCCTTTTTAAACGGTCTTATCAGCCAGTAAAGATAACAACATGGGCTGGATATAGACCCACCCGGCTTTGGCCAGGTCTGGATTAGAGAATATTCTGCTGCATTTGGAACTAATTTTCCATTAAAGGCATGATTAATCACTTTCTTCTGTACCAGAAACGATCCTCCCCTGACTTGAAGTCGAAGCACAGCTGGGTCATGTAGCAAGGGAACAATCAGAACACATTAGCAAGTCTGTATCTGAAGTTTTGCACTATTCCAAGTTTAGGCATAAAAAGACGGCAGGAACCTGAAAATGGTTATGTGTAGGGCGGGCTGTGTGGAATAGCCTGAACACTGCACATTACTGAATGTCATTTTTGATTGCCTGTCAAACTTATATCAGAGGTCGTCAATTTGGAGATTCACTGTCTTTTTCTGTCAGGAAAAAAAAGAGTCAAGATTTATTTTTTATTTCTTCCTATGGCTAAACAACAAGAGATCACTTAGATAAAAATACATGTGACAATATCAACACTCCTTTGTAATGCTTTCCTGTTAACTGCACCTTCATAATTACTTCAGCATTCATTATGCGTTGTTTGAACATTCGTAATGCATTCATAGAACATTAATAGGCAGCTTGTAAGTATAGTATCCTAACATTTTAACAGCTTTAATATACATTAACAATAAACATATGATAACAAGCATTATAATCATGTTTGTCATTAATATATATTAAAGCTTCTGGGATAGGCTCCGGACCCCCAGCAACCCAGTAAGATAAGCGGTTTGGAAAATGGATGGATGGGTGGATGGATATATTAAAGCTGCTGAGGTATGTTTCGGTGTTAAGGTTTACTTCCGTGCTGCTTATTTTTGTCAATTGAGACATTTTCCTAATAGCATTTTTGCTGACGTTGCTTTTCCATAAACATTCGAATAGAGCATTTATCCGAAGGACCTGATATTGATACTGATATTGCTCAAAAAAACAAAAAAATCCAGTCAAGAAGGCAGACCAAGCAGGAAAAGATGAGACCCAAAAGAAACATTCTCGGCACCGCCGTGCCAGAAAGCCTGCCTAAGCAGATGCCTGGCTCATACTCAAAAGTGGTGGGAAAGCAGTTCAGGCGGTCGGCAACCACTGTTGAGAAGTTGTTGAGCAGCCTTGAAGCATTTATATTGCGGCCTTGGGGGGGGGGGGGGGGGTCACGATCTACAGGGCCACCCGGGCCCCCCCCCCCCGCCCCCCCCCCCCCCCCCCCCCCCGCCCCCCCCCCCCCCCCCCCCCCCCCCCCCCCCCCCCCCCACGATCGACAGGGCCACGCGGTCCCACCCCATGCGTGTGAAGTTCACAGCGTATTCGGGAGTGTGAGCCAGAGCGAGGGCACAGGATAACCCCTGTTGTCTGCAGTCGAGTGGCAGGCTTTTATCCCGCCACCGGGTATCAGAGCTCCGTTTTGCCAAAGGCCATTCCACCAGTGGGCTTTGATCTTGGCCTCGGCACTCTCCTGCGCTGGCTCTGTGCAGTGAATACATGTCTCTGCTTTTGTTCAGAGCATATTCATTATCTGACATTCTCTTAAATTTTGATGGAGATGTTTATTGTTTAAGGAAGTTCAGCAGCATTCTAATGCAACTGTTTGGACAAGATTGAGGCAGACGAGAAGTAAATGTCTGATGGGCTACAGGTTAAATCTCACCGAGGGATACTGCTGTTGTACCATTAGTGGTCTACTGAAAAAAACAGCAAGACAAGCACAGTTAGTTACTTGTGCATAAGTAATGAAACTGGCTTCATCCTCTTTATACAGTTGGGCTTTGGTGGTAAAATCCAGCTGTTGTCTTCGTTATAATTAATAAATGTACATATTAAATTCTGCTGCTTACCATAAATTTAATTCCATCCCTTTCTGCCAGCAGCCCAAGCAGGACAACTGCAGAGTCCAGACAGGCAGCTCCGAATCAGCCTGTGAATTCTGTCAGCTCCACAGGTGAGTAAGTCTGTCCTTGTGTGCTCTCTGCCTGCCAGTTTCCCCTTCATTCTGCTTTTCCCCCTCCCTATAGCTGCAGGTTTTTTTAATAGGACGTTCTTAAAATGCTTGTGCTGAAAATCCTTTTCATCAAAAGGGAAATTACTATAATTCAATTAAACCTACATTAATGAGGTAGGAACTCTTTGAAGCCGAACTCTGGTGGCTGACATGTAATACGCCTACAAGAGTGTGGCCTAAAACCAGTTGACAAGTTTTTGTATTATAGTCAAGACAGAGAACAAATTTTAAGAAAGGGGGGTGGTGCAAACAGAGAGGGGGAGATTTTGTGAAGGAGCAATGGGCCTTCCCAGAATGCACTGCGACGGTGAGGTCGTTGTCTTGTTCTGAGCATCTCCAGCCTCCCGTCACTGGACCTCTATTGCCCTATTTAACTCTGCAGCATCTACCAGGGCGTGCCATTGGTCATCCTTGTGGCTTTTTAAGTAGCTTACGCAGGCCACCCCAACTGCTACACGCTGCTGTTGATTGACAAATTGTTTAATTTTTATTATTTCCAATTCCCAGACTTACTGATAAGTAGTTATTTGTATGGCCAATAAAATTCAAGGTCTGAGGAACCCACATGTTTAACTTAAGTTTCCAAAAAAAATTCTACGTATGAATCCTCAGATCGAGATTTGTCTAGAGCAGGTGTGGCCAGTCTTATCTGCAAAGGGCCGTTGTATATGCAGGTTTTCACTGCAACTGCCTAATTAGGTCACTAATTAGTGGACTGATTGGCTGAAGAGTCCTCACACCTGGGTTTGAACAGCTGACCTAAAGGTTACCCCAAAAACCAGCACACACACCGGCCCTTTGTGGATATGATTGGCCACCCCTGGTCTAGAGGAGCATCATTTGTTTTGCAGGAGTTGGCAACAAATTTAAAACTCGATTATCACTCTGTAAGGATTGTAGTATCTATGCCTGGCAAGAGATAATGGTGTGATGGCTTGCTTTGCTCCATGCTGCCCCCTGATGGCAGGTCTAGAAATGTCCCTACAACATGCATTTGCTTTTGGATTTAATTTCTCTTCTAAATGGTCCTAAGCAGACCTTGTTTGAGTGAGTCGGACACTTTTTAAATTCATGATTTTTCTCACCCCTAGCCTGTCCAAATGAGTCCAAATCCCCCTCAACCACAAACCTACTCGCCTCCAGTGCAACAGTCCCAGCACCTGTCGTCTCACTCGTCACAACATCGGCAGCCTCCAGCGCCGCTCCATCTGCTTCTAACTTGGCAACCGTCACTTCCCAAAACCAGCCTGGAGCACTGATGCTGAAAGCCGCTCCAGCAAGCGGGATCGTGCCCCAAAGTACCCCTGGATCTGCCCCCCAGGCAGTTCCCCTGCAGCCCCTGCTCATACAACTACCCCTGACAGTCACTAATGCCCAGGGCGGGGCCATGGTGGCCAACCACAGCACTGGTGTAGAACTCTTCCCTGTCACATCCCTGGCAGCAGTGAGCACCAGCAAATCAAAGACGACCACTACTTTCATTCTCCAGAAGACTGCCCCACCCACCTCTGTGCCGCCCCTGACCCCGATACCGTCAATCGCAGTGGCCAGGGCCGTTCCGCCCGGGGGGAGTGGGATTGTGAGCACGCCAGCCTCTGGTGTGTCCGTCTCCTCCGCACGCACACCTACACAGGCCATCTCTGTGGTGGGGGTGACCTCATCGTCGTTTGCGTCCTCTGGGCCAGCCGCCACCGGAGGTCAGTCTACTGGGTCAGCTGCTTCGGGGCCGACGATGGCCTCAAAAACAGGTACGCATCTGTGACGATGTTAAATGGTGCTGAAATTTAGGGCCAGACTCTGTACTTCTTTTTAACACACCAAGTAACACATTTCAGCAGTTGTCGGTGCCCCATTTCCCCATTACTTGAAGGACAACATTAAAAATATTGTTGTAGTTTTATTGTTGTGAGCCGTCAATTGATCATTTGTCAACATTTACCTGAAAGGGTTCTTTTTCTTTGTTATTTCTTTATTGAAAGCCTTCAGCCGCACTCCCTTAAAGCCCTTTTCTCACCTGGAATTAAACCTTTGTCCTCGGGAAAATAATTGTAATTATTATAGTCCTATAATATTGTTTGTGTGCAGAGACTTGACGTTAGACAGAAACCCATGTGAGGTAAAATCAGAATCTGGTCTAGCAGCTGGGGTTAAGGAGACATTAAGTTTCTAGCTCATACCAGGGCAAAAGCCAAAATAGGTTTTATGCTCAAATCTATAAAGAGATTGAAAATAACACTTAAAAAATTATTCCCTGTTGACATGATGAAATGTACGTTTGTGAAGCACTGCTCATTTTTTCTTAATGCTTTCATGGTTTTATTTCAGAAGGGCAAACATTTAAAAAATGTTTTTTAAAAAAAATAATAATTGTGCCCCACTTGGTGCCACCTGCTTGTGTGGTGGGTGGGTGTTGGATGACTGTTTCACTTATCCCAATATTTTTTAATTAAAATATTGCATATTCTTTTTTCTTAGATATTGCAGCTTAAGCTTGACATTTATGGAGGAAGAAAAAGACATTATGAAGGGGTAGTACTGTAATAAGTCTGAGTTACCAGTAATATAGCAGGTCTTTAAATCAGATTAAAGCAGAACGCACAGGCCTGCCAAATGTGCTTAAAACCATTTGTTTTCCTATAGGGCATGAAGGAAAGGAGGTTAAATTCTTTAAATCATTTGGCTGGTGTTGGACTTTTTTTTTTTTAATTAAAAAATTTGGTTAAATGTTTTGCTTTTCCGGAGCTTTAAGGTCTGGAATTATAAGGCCCCTGTCAAGACAAAAAAAAATTGTAGTTGTGGCCTGGAATCAACACTTCTAAGAGAGTATATGTCATATGAGACCATAACAAAAGGGGGGCAATCACATTGAAGGGGCACCCTGGGGTCTCTCTGCGGCGCCCTGGGGTCTCTCTGCGGCGCCCTGGGGTCTCACCCTGGTGATCTGCAATGCAGAATGTCTTCATACGTCTCTGTTTCTCTCCACCAGATAATCAGCCCTCCAGCTCCAGCGCAAAGACACCTATTCAGGTAAGGGTCAATTCAATTGGTCGGACTTACTTTGCCATCCTTGGGTGTCACCTTTTCATGTTTTGAAAGATTTTGTAAGCATGAGCACTAATGGGCTTATAGAAGTGTCACTGCTAAGCCAACATTAAGACCTCATAGCTCAGGTACGGAAATCACCACTCTGGTGTCAACAAGTGTTGATCACCGCAACAGAGTGCAGTGAGCACCCACGAGAGCAACTTAATCCCCAGGGTCACCCTCACCTTCATCTTGAAGTTCCAAGTTTTTTTTAGGAAGAAATGTTTATGGAAAGTAGAATCCATCTATTTGCTTAACCATAGAAGGTCAGAG
Source organism: Isichthys henryi (assembly GCA_026776945.1). Lineage (NCBI taxonomy): Eukaryota > Metazoa > Chordata > Actinopteri > Osteoglossiformes > Mormyridae > Isichthys > Isichthys henryi. Next base: position 26,711 of record JAODJX010000380.1, read on the forward strand.
TGAGTCTATCACAGGAGACTTCTGACATAAGGTGGGTAGAAGCCAGAGGAAGCCTGTGTGTAAACAGAGAATTCGCAACTTGCCAAACTAAAATAGTGGTTCATCGTGCTTAACATGAATAGGTTCTGAGAAGCTACCTAGACTGCTTGTGATGTGAACGGAGAATTCAGGCGTTACACTTAAACTTTGATCTGACTGCAGTGAGCAAGAATACCACACTGACAGAAATCTCATTAAATTTCCGAAGGCAAAAGGAGTGACTGAGCTCTCTCTAGATGAATATGTAGATAGAGTAATGGCAGCAGTGTGGAGTTTGATTCTTTCAACACTCGAATAGGAAACAATTATTGCTGCTTCGAGTGGAGTATGAAGGACCTTGCCGGATGAGGGTCGGTTAGTCTGTTGCTGTCTCTATTTGCCCATTTGGGACAGTTTTGTGGCAAAAACCCATAATGGGTAGATGATCTAGCTCAGTGTTTTTACTGGGAGCAAAAACATAAGGTCCTGTAAGACGGGGTTGAAAAACGCTGCTCTAGTCAATTGCGTTTGTTATAGCAGATCGAATGAATGAGTCCATTGTTCCAAACATCACTTTGGATAAGGAACCAAAATAGCTAACCAAACCCTGAGGTATCAGAAAAAGCACCTTTATAGCATCTGTCCTAACTCTCTAAGGACACGCAGCATGGATTTTTGGAGCATGGGAAGGTATCCCATTTAAAATTAATCTTTTATTTTTGGCTGCTGTCTGCCTTTCTTTGACAGAACCTATGTCAGCGTGTGAGGTCAGGGCGGTGTAAGGATCCAGGTGACGGAATAGAAGACCTCTGCCGGTTTAGATGGTTGGGTCTAACTGGGTGAAATGAAACTCTTGCTTTGGTGCTGAACTCTGGGGTCAAGGAGGTCTTGGGACCAGTGTCACTCTATTCTGGGTTACTGAGCATGTAACTAAATGACACACATTACCGCACCTTGCTGAGAACGTGGGACAGGTGGAACAAATCAGTATGAATAACCCTATTCACCTGACTCCCCCTCCAGAGACTCTAAGGGCCACTTGCCCCCCAGCACTGTAGTTTTCTGAGCATATGTTTGAAATTAGTGGGAGCCAGGACACTAAAGGACATGTGCCAGGGAAAGCAGACGGACAATGGCACTGCTGCAGACAGGGTCAGGCGGTCGGGGGGCCTTTGCGCTCTGTAGCCGCTGTGAACAATACTTCAGACGTGACCATTGTCCAACCAGCCTTCTGCAGTGACCTCTGTCTACATGAAAACCACTGGCATGTAGCCGCTGTCATCAGTGACCAGGAACCTCAACTGCTAACCCTTGTCAGGTTATTCCTTTACGTTCTTCATATTGCAGGCAAAGTCACTTCTTAAGCAGAGGACTGCTGGACAGGCTTTGGTATCATGGTCTCTGCTCTCTTGAGTTAAATTCCTTCTGTAAAAGGAAATTAGACTTCGCCTTAGAACCCTAAGCATCTAGGTAAAGTCCACGTGAAATGGACGTGTTATTCTGAAGCTTCCTGCAGCATCGAAAGGAGGATTTTTAATTTTTATTTTTTTTTGCTTTTTAGTTCTTTGGGCTTCTTAGAGTGCTGTCACTGCATTTTCTTGCAGTGAAGAAACACGGTACCACAGTGGAGTGCAAAAGGAAAGGGGCTGGTGGGGATGTAGGATATGGGGCTGATCTGATGAGGGTTTGGAGCTACCTGAGATGTGCCTCTGGGTGGGCTCCACAGTCACTGGCCATTATCTGACTCCCCTTACACTTCATACTCAGTCTGTGGGCACTGTTCAGTGGAAGATGTTTTAGTCACCAAAATCTAGGTTAATATATGTTGTAATAAAAAACAGCTTTTTGTTATGAATATATGCCTTTTCTCCTGTACATATAAACAGAACAAGCTATTTTTTCCAAATTCCTGTCCAGGGAGTGATTTATTTAATAAAAAAAAGAGCACATTCTAGTGTAGACTTGTGTGGTGAGTGGGGCTGTTATTTTTTTGTAGTAATTGTGTTAAACTCTTGCCCTGTATATTTTTATTTTAATATAAGACACATTGAATTGTAGGACGAATGTCATTCGGCCTGGTACTTGAATATAGTCACTCAGTGCTTGTGCCCTACTTAGATGTGGTCTGCAACCACGTCCTGCTTCGCATTTACCTCTTTCTGTGCTGTCTGATGGTTCGATGGAGGTATGTACTCTGACCTCGACCCATTTGGTGAAATCTCGGTTTGACTCTCTTGTAGGCATCTCGCACCAACAGCTCGGGGGCAGTGATAGACCTGACCGAGGACGACGACGATGTGCAAGGTGAGGAAGAGCACGTGGAGTGTTTCTGTAGTGCTCTCTAATGAAGTCACTGTCTCAGATTTTTATTTATTTATTTTTTTAACCCTCCCCTACATAGTGACGGGGGTGCAGAAGGGTGCCGTCCCATCCAGCCCGGCTGTGTCCTCCTCATCTTCCTCATCTTCCTTCTCGTTTTCTCAGCGACCAGTCGGGGCTCCTCCCCCACTCATCAGTGCCAACATGCACACCTCCCCCACTGGTAGGCCTCGCCCTGTGGCACCATCCTCTGACCCCCCCCTTCCCCCCGTGCTGTGTGTCCCTGAACACTGTGCCCCATATCATGAACCAAGATTCACCTTCACCCCCAAGGAGGACACCAGATGACTGCATAGTATCCATTTAAGTTCCCCTCAGTAACTGGTTCATTTGCTGTTTTAAGCGCATGAGTATATGTATAATATGAACATACTCCAGCTAAACACACAAATTAATCATTAACAAGCAGAAATGAACAAATTCCAAGTGGATCCAAACAGAATCTGCTTTGCCTGTATGAATCTGTACCCTGCCAACCCCTCTGTGTGTGATTGTTGGTTTATAGGCAAAGTTATGTCCATGAGTTAAAATAAATATTAACATTTTCCATTCAAGCATTTTGGGAAAGAATACAAAGCAATTAACAGGGGAAAAGGCATCTACTGTTCCTTTTTCTTCTTTACATGCTTACTGTTTGACATTGGCTACCCCTGTGTTAGACTAATCTTACCCACAAGGGGCCGGTGTGTGTGCAGATTTTAGGGGTAACCTTTAGGTCAGCTGTTCACACCCAGGTGTGAGGACTCTTCAGCCAATCAGTCCTCTAATTAGTAATCTAATTAGGGAGTTGCAGCGAAAGCCTGCACTGCTTACCTTTGCGGGTAAGATTGCCTATCCCTGGTCTAACATGTTTTACCTTTCTGCCTCTTTCTTTAGGGGCTTTGCTGCGCTCCTCTCCTCAGACGGGCCAGCATTCTGTGGCGGGCTCACAGGTGGCTGTTCTCCAGCGCTCCCTACAGGTCAGCCTGCTGCACTGCAGCTAGAATTTACTTGTATAAGAGGTTTCATCTGTATCTATGGAAACCACTTTAGCAGCTTACAATTTTTCATTCCTTAATTTAATATATTATGCCCTGTTGCGCAGACGTTATTATTATTATCGTTATTATTGTCAATCATGCTGATATAGCCCTTTCCCTCCATACTAATAATTCCTTTTATGCCTTTTTTTGCTAAAGGCTCGTCTTGGTAATGCCAGCTCCACGGCAGCCCCCTCCCCTGTGAGCAGCTCTAACCCGCAGCCCTGCCCCCTGCCCCCCTTGCCGTCGCCGCCCCCGCCGCCG
>JAODJX010000381.1:0-10871 GCA_026776945.1 Isichthys henryi
ACAGCCACCCACGTAGACAATTAAAGCACACAAACACACAAACTATACGTTCAAAACGCTCCAAAAACAATCCCAAAGCAATCGCTGCAGCTCAACACCACTCTCTCCACTCTCTTGCTTCAAAACCGGAAGCATGTGCATGTGAATGTGCATGTAACTGTAAATATCGTTGTTTTAAGGTATTAGCCTTCAATAAAATAAGTACTACAAGTCATGAATTTATGTGTACCTCTTTCTAGCAATTTTTTAAAACAAAATGAATAAAGTAAGAATGATTCCTCGCCTTTCCCCTCCATCAGCTTCCCCGAGAGACACTGTTAACTGAACGTTTTGATTTTAGCTGTGAATTCTGGCATTCTGTGCAACATCACAACCAAAGCTCTCATAACCAGGAAGCAATGTTGTCTCTATTAAACCTTTGCTCATACTATTCTCTCTTTTGGGTGCCAAAATACCGCTTGTGGCCTTTTTAAAGAGGTCAGCCTGGTGGTTACCTGGAGCCTCTTTTTTGTGCCACGTGGCACCTGCGCTAGTAGGACCAAGCTTCCTTATGTCGGGTCCCCCTCCCTGCTCCGTTGCAGAAGTACCATTGCCCTGGCTTGCTTATGCACGCTGACAATGCTCCCCAGCTGAGTGGGTGAGTAGTGAATAACAATCTCCAGCCTATACAAGAAGTGCAGAAATAAATTGCCAACTTGGAATATATGCCCATGTGACAGTGTAGAGTCTGTAAGTGTCAGCGTGAGTGTGTGTCTGTGATTTGGGCGTGTGGATGCAATACCTTGGCTTGCCTGCACACTCTGTTCTGCATGAATGTGGTCTATGTTTTTGTGTGGTTACATGATTGCATGCGGATGTGTACGTATCTTTGAATATACTTTACCTGTATGTTGTGTGACAGTGTGAGCTGTGCACACGTGTGTGTGTATGTGTGTGTGTGTGTGTATGTATGTGTGTACACGTGCTCACAGGTGCGTGAGTGTGTGCTCAGGATGTGGGAGCAAGTGTGCGTTGGCTTGCGTTTCAAAATATTATGCAAGTACCTCTCTCTACCTCTCTCTCTCCCTCTCTCTGTGTGAGCATGCGTTTCGGGATTGCCTCTTCTCTGCAGTTCATACATAGATCAAATGTTGCCGTGAACAGCAAGTGAGCAGGCTCGTTGCTAGGGGCAACCAGTCAAATCATCAAGCTCCCGTGTTTCAACCTGAGCTGTGATGCACTTATACTTTGTAGTAGTCCTTTATTCCTGGCCTTTTAAATACCATCCATCCATCTGTCCATCCATCTTGTCACCACTTATCCTGGTTAGTGTTGCAGGGACCTTTAGATACCTCTTTGGCATTTTTATATTTCATAGTCAAGCACATTACATTCCGTTATTCCACCTGCAGCAGGGATCTCCGTAAGAAGAATAGCTTAATATTCAAAGTCCTAACATAACTTTTAATAAATTTACTATGAGGACTGCTGAACATCTGTCACATCAGACCAATAAGCTGTGTTATGTAAACATGATCTCTTTTAGGTCCTCACTAAACCCAGTGTATTCCCAGAATGAGACACACGGCTTCGGTTGGGGGAAAACAGCAGCAGCCATTAAAACTTGCATGTCTTTTTTGCTAAATAAATGTCTGTGTATCTGAGTTTGGCCTTGACTCGAGCAGTCATCTGACACAGCTGTAAGTAGTAGTGTTCATATTTCTTTAATTCCTGGGTCTTATGCAATATGACAAAGAATTGTGAATTATTTACATCTCACATGCATTTTCTACGGCGTCTCCCATCCTTCATTGCTATGAAGAGCACCCACCTCATTCGGATCACCCACACCACCTTTGTGTACTGTAGTCTGATATTGGGTTCAGGTAGGTCAGCTTTTCTGACAGTATCTGTGCCTGCCATGATTGAGGAGCCATCATGAACAGAAGGACAGGCCATCTCATCCCACAAATGCAGAGCCCCTCTAGCGTCAGGTCCCAGACCATATGGGGCACTCAGTCTCTGTTTTAATCGCATTTCTCTACCAGTACGAATTAAGACTTCACAATACAGATTTTTTTTTCCACAGATTTGTGTGCGTTCTGCCCATGATCGAAACAGTTGCCTAGCAACCTAATGATGAGAGCAGCCTTGAGAACTGGATGAATAATGTCAGTCTGATTAACACAGGCTGAACCAAAGTGCTTCAAGGAAGGGGGGAACATGGGGCCAGGAGATGATATGTGTGTGCCCCACATCTTACTGGCCAGTCTTTGCGTTTGTCTTAAAGAGTTATATAAGCGTGAGGATGCCCTGCACCAGAGCTGCTATGGGAAAATGCCTGTGTTTGGTGGATCAGAGGGCAGGAGCTGGCCAACTGGGCTTTTGGAGAGCAGTGGCTCCTAGCAACCTGCTTCACTGCTGCCTGTCAGCTGCAGTTCCTGGGACGAGACCAGCTCTGGCTGCCTGGCTGCTTCATGTCTGTGCTGCCTTCCAGTGGAGATCGGTCTGCTCTGTCTGCCTATTTTATTTTGGTTCCAGTGCACGAGTGTGTTTGTGCGTGAGTGTGTATCCAGGGGATCCATGTGTGCCCATTTCCTGTGTGTCTGTGTATGTGCATTTGCTGTTTCCAGCATGCATGTCAGTCTGTTACAGCAATGAGAAATACATTTTCCCTCATACTCATTTACTACAAGCAATATCAAATTTGCAAAGAATAAATAAGGTATTGAATAATTACAGGATTGATTGACCCCAGTTGAAATAAATTCCATTCTGCATTTAACCTTTGGCTTGGCAGAGAGCTTCTGCTGTTAGCTAGACATGAAAGATCGTTTGTGTTTGACTGGCACATGCCTTCCGCAATGCTGTCCAGAAGCAGAAACATGACTGCTGTGATAAGGAAAAACTGATCCCTCCCGTCACTTCATACACAAAACTGTCTAGTCAGCAGCTTTCTGGGTGTGAGCTCATGTTGCTCTATGGGTGAAAGTAGCTAAGTGCTTTGTGTGTCCATAACGTGAACCCTCCTTCTTCAAAATGGAGATGAAAACCATGCATCCATCATATTTACCAGTTACTTAACACTGTATTCTCTCTGAGACTCTCATGTAAGTTTGTCCCAGTGACTATCATCACCATATTATTTGCCTTTCTTTCAGCTGTTTGTGTTAAATCTTTTATTGCAGTTCTCTTTTTCCATTTCTTACTCCTCATTTTGCTTCAATGCTCATGAAAGGTTTCTCTCAGAGTTTTTTTTTTTGCATACTAGGAAGGTTCTCTTTCCATCACACCACCCTTTCTGTCTATCAGTGATGTATGGTAAGGGCCAAAGGTTCAGGGCTGGGACCCTGCACATAGCTCACTGCCTGTCAGGATATGCAGTGCTCCCCTAATCCTCGCAAGATCGTTCTGGGATCTCACCCACTGGCTGTTGTTTCCAGGTCACCATTTCAACAAATGTGCTTATTATACCTTTCATAATTCTATCTAAAATAAATATTCACACAATATGCACACTGCACTTCTCCCCAACTAGCAGCATCAAACCCTTTGATTTGTGCCAGAAGGGCTCCTGTGTGGAAAATAGCATTGGGTAGCAGGGGAGCAAGAAGCGGTATGAACAGGTTTGGGATGAGAGCAGCGCTTGTTCATAGCTCTGTTTAGCTTCTCCTCAGATCCTTACTCAGCTGTCAGCAACAAAAGCAAGGTCTCAATAAGCAGGAGTATATATCTTTGCTCTTACAAAATGTTTCTGCAGAACATACCAACCAGATTTAGTTTTATCGTATTATATTTAATGGGTGAATTTCTTTTATCTAAAGATTTTACTTTTAATGCCAAGCTCTTTTATGGAATAGACCAGACAGCTACCATAAGTTTTATGTACATTCTTCACATGTTTCTCATATATATATGTTATAAATAAAAGATGAATGACCATTAATTTGACCCCTGCTACTACTGGGTAAAGACACTGTTCTCTCTCAGTGAGGCTTGTCTTGTAATAGGTATAATAAGTAGCAAACCTCCTCCCAGTTGGCCTGCTGATACCATGGGATTGACCATGCACCTCTTCATGTGTCTTCTGATGGTCTGTGTCATGCAGTTACGATATACGGCACACAGACTGAAAATTGCTGTGGGGGGAATCAGCCACTCCTACTTGACGGCGTCTACCACTGGACTGTCTGTGATCTAGTTGTCATAATGCTGCAGTCGTCATGAGCATCTTGTCCCTGAAGCTCTGCACCAATAAAATGGCATGTGAGCCTGCATTTGGCTAGCTGAATCTCTAGCCAGAAACACAGGTCTCTCTGTGATTGGCTAGTAAGACCCAATGGGATTGTGAGAGTGAAAGAGGTAGCTGGATGGGTTCAGTTTCATACCTCTGTATTTTCTGGTGTATTCTCAACCTCTTTAGCATTAGCTACAACAAACTATTCGAGTAGCAAAGATGTAGCATTGTTTGCTGTCATCGTACAAAAAAAATATAGTTGTATATGTGTATTTAAATTAGTGCTTTTGAATACCATATCTTCTATTGCTTTTATTGTAATTCATCATGTTAGTTGAGCACTGTTGTCAGAATTTAATTACATTGCAATCTAATGGCATGCAAAGGCTTGTATAAATCATATATAGACCAATGACAGTGAGGAGGTCATTTGATTGTACATTCACAGAGGTCAGCAGATATACGAAGTGAATTTGCACCTAGTGCTTATTGATCACCTCCATCTTGAGCATTTCAGCATTGCCACTTGATCCAGATCGTGGTGAAATGAACTTTGGCTCCCAAAATCTGCTGAAGGTGTAATAGCAGTTTCACAAATATGTAAAGCACACACAATGGTGCTCTGTGACACTGCGGAATTCTCACTCCCCAGTGTGGCTGTGAAGCACATAGCCCTCACTCCCCAGTGTGGCTGTGAAGCACAGAGCCCTCACTCCCCAGTGTGGCTGTGAAGCACATAGCCCTCACTCCCCAGTGTGGCTCAGTGTTTCAGGCCACCATGGTTCTGCATGCTGGAAGGAAACTATTCTTGAATACTTAAGTGATCGAGTTCATTCCCTGAGCAAGAGCACGTTTGTCTGAGAATTTGCATTGGCTGGAAGCAGCTCTTTTTCACACTGCTACTGCATTTAGAGAATCATGACGTTTACTGACTGTGGACAGCTCATGCGAAGGTTGTGTTGATGGTACTGCCCTCCACTGGCTGTATTGATAAGAGAAAAAATATAATTTTTACGTTATCAATTTGTGCAATGTAAACAGTGCAGAAACACCATTAAGACAAATGATTGTAATTCTGATAAAATGTGTTGAAATAACACAGTATATTTGTTATACAAAAAAGATACTTTGAATAATAAAAAAGTACTAATTCCAACCACTAACCATTTCCAACCATATTCGTATAACCTCTAGTAGGAGGTCACAATATGTACAAATACAAAGTTCACATATTGCACATGCAGTATAAAGCAGGGAAATTAGAAAAACTATCCTACCGACTCTCAGTTAATACAATTATTGAGTCTTAATCCACCCTAAAAAAAAGATAAATGGATGAAATGGATTTTTTCTTTTTTCCTAAATAAAAACAGATGGAGGGGTGGCACGTTCAGAAGTCGTGCACACAGACAGGGGATTGGCCTGTAAGGCTGGTAAAGGACTGGTCATGTGTAGAGCATGGGAGTCACGGAGGTGTCCATCTGTCAGCTTCCCTTGATCTACTAAACCTGGCACATGCTGGTGCTTGGAGAGGAAATGGAGGCACTGAATGTTGGGTCGTTGGATAGGGCTTAACACATGGGATGATCAGTACCTTCTTTCTAGCAAATCACAGCGAAAGACAGACTAAACAGGCTGACTGCAGTCTTCTGGCATGTCTGTATTTTCAGTTTGATTTCCAGGGCAGTGTGTCTTTTCAATAAATCATTCAAGTAATGAAGAGCGAAGCTGTTTAATGGATGGGTCAAGTAATGAAGAGTGAAGCTGTTTAATGGATGGGTTTTCTTGAGAATTGGTGCTGTAAGAAGTCTTCTCTAGTTTTTTTGTGTGACTTTAAATCAATACTCACTTTCAAAAGAAAAAAAATAAGAAATTCTTAATATGTATTAATATTTATGTTATACGTTACACAGTTCTTATATTGAAATTTGTCCCTCCATGTCATTATTATTTGTTATATATTTATTTTATTTTTTTCTGAAGCTGAATAGCAACTTTTTGGTAACTTCCTGAATGATAAAACAACATTAATTTAATTTTAAATATTCTTGAACCAGTGACTGTACAGATGCCGTCATGCAACGATTGATATTTTTGTATAAGATGTATATTAAATGTGCCCTGCGATGGGCTGGCCCTCCATCCTGGGTTGTTCCCTGCCTCGTGCCCATTGCTTCCAGGATAGGCTCCGGACCCCCTGCAACCCAGTAGGATAAGCGGTTTGGAAAATGGATGGATGGATGTATATTAAATTTCTGTGCGTGGCCTTGGCAATGTGAACAGTGGGGGCTGCCCCCCTTGGTACCCTGTGTAAAAAACTGCCTGTTTGCCCTGCCTTTCCTCCAGGGGTACAGAGTGTGCAGCCCCAGCCTCAGGTACACAGCGGAACACCATGGTCACCTTCGCCATCCGGCCTGGCACCGGCCAGCCTGCCCCCTCCCCAGGCCGGCAACCAGAGAGCATGCCGACCCAGCACCGTGCCCCCAGCCCCGTCATGTCTCCACCGGACTCAGGCTCCGGCCGCGCCTCCTCACTGCCAGCCTCTGCCTCCTCACCCACCTTGACGGACGTGTTCGGCCTGCCCACACCACCCATCACGGGCGAGCGTTTCAGTCTGGGTTCGGGTCGCAGCCGCTCACCCTCCCCGCTGACTCTCATCCAGGCCGTCTCCAACAAGCCTTTCGCCACCAAGCCAGTTGTCCTGTGGACCAAGCATGATGTAGCAGATTGGCTGGAGAGCCTCAACTTGGCTGAGCACAAGGACGCCTTTATGGACAATGAGATCGAGGGGACCCATTTACCGAACCTCCAGAAAGAAGACCTCATAGACTTAGGGGTGACTCGAGTTGGCCATCGAATGAATATAGAAAGAGCATTGAAACTCCTATTAGATAGATAAGAGAGGGTGACCTTTCTTGAAAGGACTGCTGTCTTCGTTCATTTTTTCTTTTTTTTTCCAACTTCTATCAAGTCTGTAATTATATTCCCATTGTGCTCTCGTCTGAGAATAGGAATCATCACATCCTAAAGAACTGCATTTTTGAAATAACCCAAGCAGTTCCTCAATAAGCACAAGAGTTCTCTTGATTCTGAGTGATCAGCACGTGGCCCGGCCCTCCCCACGAGCCCCTGGAGCCGAGGAGGGCGGTTCTTTTTAGTGACAAACCTGTAATAGAGACTAATCGCTTTGGAATATAAGGACTTTTTAAATCAGCTTCATTTGGATGCACCCAAACCAGCAGAGCTGGGATTTCATTTTCTATCTTTGCTAGAATTTCTTCAGAGAATATTTCTTCAGAAAAAGGGGTTATATTGATTGATGCATCAGCTGTGTAGAAAAAAAACATCTTGCTTCTCACGCATTTCTCTGGAAAGAAGATAGTTGAAGTATTTGCTCAGTTGTCGTCATCATTTCTTTCAGAGCACACGTGCAGTCCCAGAATTGATGTTTCTACTTGAAAATTAAACCTCCTCTTAATATTTTGCACCTATTTCACACCTATAGGGGCACAATTGTAGCAAGCGGTCATGTTTGTAAGTTGTCATTTGCTTTCAACTTTTTCTTTTTGGAAATATGGTAAATTTTGATTTAGTTGAATTCAGTATATCTATATGAGTTGTCTGAAAGGTGTAAAATGTATATTAATCATTATTGTCTTCCACGCAAGTGCAGGTGAGTCAGAGTGAATGCCAAGGGCTGACCCTCTCTTATTTCAGAATTCCCCCAGCCCAGCCCAGCCCAGTCCTGTCCTGCCCCCACCCCACATCCACAAAAGAACGTGCCAGATTACCGAAGAGAGCAGTGTTCCTCTTGATACAGCAACATTCTTTCAGCCATTGATTCCTTTAGTTTGGTCTGATCTTTAACAGTAGGTCTTTTAGTCCTCGATGGAGGCATTATCTAAAGAGACTATTTCTATGTTAATCCTTAGCTCTGAACTGTTGCTCTGTGTTAGAGGTTTTTAGAGAGAAAAAGTTCTAAGATGAACACTTATGAAGGTTCGGAAAACACATATTTTAGCACTGCATTTGGGAAGTGCAAGAACCAATCCAGTGTTTTTCTTTCTTTTCTTTTTCTAAATCTGGAAGAGAAGCAACAGACTGATACTGTGCTGTATGGCTGCAGTGTGTGAATTGTTTAGAGATGTTTTGCTGCTATAATAACAGTTCAAGTTACATAAATATGTGTACATATACAGAGAACACTATGTGTATGTATTAATTCAATTTGGGAAAATTAGTATTTGTTTTTTTTTGGGGGGGGGGGGGGTAGCAACACAGGAAGCAGGTGGACAGTTGTCTTCTCATTGTTGCTTCAGAAGTTTCGTGCAGGAAGGCCCTTGTACCTGGGCTCCAGGGATGAAGAAGGGAAACCATCTTTTCATCTCAGGGTGTGGCAAGTTGCGAAGGTCCCAGTGGGTTTTCATTGGCTGTCACCTATCTTCCTTCTTTTTCACCCATAACAGGTTTATTATTTTTTTAACTTAGCGGGATGGATATATTGGAAGCTTGTTTTATTTTCTGTATTGGTTTGGTAAAGCAAAAGGTCAGTTGTTTAATATGAAGAATTACCAGATGTCTGTAATCTGCTACAAAGAACAGCTGTAAACGCATGTATTAGAGAATGTAGACCAGTTGCTTTTTAAACCAATGTTAAACTTACAAGGAGCAGGTGATACTGAACTTTAATGGATACTTAATAAATGAGAGTTAAGATATGTTTATTCTCATTTACTGGAAGAGTGTAGTTTTGACATTGCACAGTTCTTGAGTGTTTTGAGAACTGATTTCATCCATTCATCCATCTTCCAGCCACTTGTCCTGGACAGGGTTGCAGGGAGGAGTGTTTTCAAAATACCAGAAATATTATAAATTACAAAAGAGGAACAAAAGGTTTTATTAAAACGTATTAATCTGTTGTGGAACCAACTCCAGAGCACAATAAAGCAGTCCAAAAACTGTTGCCATCAGAACTGTTCTTTGAAAGCAAATGAGGGTGAAAGTGTCTGTGTTTAATTTTCCAAATCAGTGCCAACAGGAGTGTCTGCTGGAACTCCTTTGATGGGGGTCTGTACCCAGTGAATGGTGGTGGGGTGGGGGGCTATTTTTGTGCAGTTTACGGTATTTCTGCCCCCTCCATGACAGGACTGAACTGTTGACGTTAACATGCCTGAGCTGTATGAATGGATGAGGTAGATATATATATGTTACATAAAAATATATACACATAAAAAATAATTATCCAAGAAATTAAGGGAATACAGACCTCCTTTAAGAAGACTTATAGGAGCTAAGCTGCTAATTCTATCATTTTTAAATAGATATTATTTTAAAACAGAGCTTCAGAGAAAAGCACAGTATTTTTCATGATTTATATAGAATTATATGAAATTTTATAAACTACATAAAGTATGGTTTGTCAAAAATTTATCAGATTTATGAATTACCAGTTAAGAAGCAATATTTATATGAAATGGATCTGCAAGACTATTTTGAAAGGTGCAGATCCTCTCATATAATACAAAAAATTGACCTATTTTAATTTTGAGGAAAAGAAATGTAATGAATGGCTCCATATCCACTTGAGAAATTGACACTTAGAAATAAGATCAAATGGTCACCTGCCTCTGTTACATATTGTAATTACATTTTGAAAATGCTTAGTTTGTGTATAATGTGTGTATAAATTACCAAAATCTCACAGGCTGTAAATTTATATATAACCTCTCAGGCCACTTTATAGCAAACGGTCTGAGCACACTTGTTACGGTAACATATATTTAAATAAAAATGACTAGATGTGACTGTTGACAAATTGATTTTATGGAACTACATATCACTAAGCTAATACATTTGTGGAACTAACATTAGAGCTAAATAGTGGAGTTTTTAAAAAGAAAAAAGGAAAAAAAAATGCTAAAGGCATCACCCAGTGAATTAGGCTTTGTTGCCAGCTGTGGGCGAACCACCACCAGTCGTCTCAAATCGATTTCCTCTTAGAGATCAGCTCCAATTTGGTTTCCTCTTTCTTTTCCTTTATAATTCTTCATAGATATTAAGGTGTTTCTCGCTCTACTTTGTGTAAAAACTTGTGTTCATGATATCTATGTTGCTGTAATTTTGTGCTACAAAATCCTATTCTTTAGAGTTAATTATTGAAATAAAAGAGAGACATTCATGTTAAAATGCACTTTCCCCAAAATCCTCAATACTCTTGTATGGCAACCAAAATTTACTGTAAGAAATAAATATAATATTGCACTATGGTTGTATTTCTTTAATGGGTCTTTTATCAGTTTATAGTCTATAGAAAATTGGATGATATTTTTACTTCAAATTCTGCTTTGTTTCTGTGACGCCAGTTCCTCACTGTACGCAGGCCATTCATATGGAATATGTACACGAATCTCCAGTACCTGCCATCTTTCTGAGGATAAACACTGCCGTGCTTATTAAATGTTTTTTTCTTTCCATGCTTTATGGTTTTACAACATTGACTCAGTGCAAACAGTTTTTGCAATAATTTTGTTTTTCATATATGTAACTAGATCACTTTGTATAGTCTGTGAATCAGAAATTCAAAACATTTTAAGGTATAATAAGGGGTGTACTTTTAATAGGCACTATGTGAATGCATCACATAGTGCCTATTAAA
>JAODJX010000382.1:0-10863 GCA_026776945.1 Isichthys henryi
AGTGAAGTTCTCCCCAAGCGAGCTTGATGGGCCGAATGGCCTCCTCTCGTTTGTATAGTTCTTATGTTCTTATGTAACCCTAACTCAGCCCGAACTCAACCCTAACCCCTACTCAGCCCTAACCCTAACTCAGCCATAACCCTAACCCAGCCCTAACCCTAACCCTAACTTAGCCCTAACCTTAACTGTAAGTCAGCAAACAAAATACAAGGCATTTTTACTTCTTTGATTGCCTTCACAGATCTTTGTGGGGAACTTACAAAAATGGTTCCCACAATGTAATTTGGTCTCTACAATGTAATATAAATCACACAGACACACAAACACATTCCAATCATTGGTCCTTTTGCAATTAGTGCATTTCCATTTATTTATTGACTTTTTAAAATCGAATTCTATTTTTGGGGAATGATAAAATATATGCAATATGTAACTGTTGACAGGTTATTTGATAGCTATTACATTTAAAGGCATTTGCATGAAAATTTTTTTGAATCAATAAACTGAAATCTTCTAAAGGCGATGGAGACACGCTTACCACATTAAAAATAAAATTTCAGACAGAAATCATGTTCAGCAGTCCTCCATCTCTATTCTATTCTTGTTAAGTCTGGATTATCTGGCTTCCTGCAGAGGTCACTATTCCCTATTCCCAGCAGCTAACAGGAATATAACAGAAATATACAAGCTCTCCCAGTATCTTACATTCGATGCAGAACATTATTCAGTATTTTCAGCATATCTGTAATGTGTTTAATTCTTTAACCAACGAAGCTTGTGTAAGATGTTATATGACGAGTCTTCAAATAGTGCAGCGTAATTGTTTATAGGAACATTTCAGACTTTTACTAAAGAAGCATTATTGCAATGAATTCCATATT
Source organism: Isichthys henryi (assembly GCA_026776945.1). Classification (NCBI taxonomy): domain Eukaryota; kingdom Metazoa; phylum Chordata; class Actinopteri; order Osteoglossiformes; family Mormyridae; genus Isichthys; species Isichthys henryi. The sequence goes on from JAODJX010000382.1 coordinate 882, forward strand.
TAAATGTGCTTTAAAAAATTCTGGTTGACCTGTGACAAGCTGCCATCCTTTTATGGAGTCCCTTGTCCTGAAAAATACATTCTTTTAACATCTAAACAAAATTGCATATAGAGTAAGCCCTCGTGCATTCGTGCTTTGTGATTCGTGCTTTGTGATTCGTGATTCGTACTTTGGGTGTTTCCATGGAATAGAGTCTATCCCCTCTGGGGGAGTTTGGTTCCAGAGCCTGAGCTGTGTGTTGAGGTGAGCCCAACTATATTTTGTTGGTATCTCTCTACCTCTCACACCAGCTCAGTCTCCTTTCCCATCAGAGAAGTTATGTTCCATGTTCCTAGAGCTATATTTGCTGGCTGATGATCTGTCTGCTGAGGCCCCTGCCTTTGACTGCCACCTCATCTGCAATACATCAGACCCCCACGGTACCCCCCATAGGTGGTGGGCCCACAGAAGGACAGACCCATGAACTTACCTTGGGCTATGCCAGGCCGAACCCTACGGATAGAGGCCCAGCCAGTAGGCGTTCACCTGCGAGCCCTCCCCCCCCCGGGCCTGGCGTTCACCTGCGAGCCCTCCACCCCCGGGCCTGGCGTTCACCTGCGAGCCCTGCCCCCCCTGGCCTGGCGTTCACCTGCGAGCCCTCCCCCCCCAGGCCTGGCGTTCACCTGCGAGCCCTCCACCCTGGGCCTGGAGTTCACCTTCATAGGAACTGAATCATGAATCTAGCTGCTCACCTAGGACCAATTTACCTTGAGAGACCCTACAAGGAACAATAGCCTCTGACAACGTAGCCCCTAGGATCACAGAGGTTCACAAACCCCTGCACTACCATAAGGTGGCAATTCATGGAGGTGCCAACATTTCCCAAATATTACAGAAATAGACCAACCATCTCCATGAGACACACAGACAAATATTCAAGTGAGAGCAAGCTTGGGGACACAGTGCAAGGCCAGCCAGTGTGCAGCGCCCCCTGGTGCAATTGAGGGTTAGGACATCAGATCAGGGGCCCAACGGAGGCATCAACCATGAGATCTAAACCAGTCACCTTTTGGTCACAACAAAAAAAACAGGCACCACCCCATCTTGATGACATATCAGTCGATCTCAATTTGTTCTGAGAGTGAAAAACAAAAATAAATTAATTTTATTTACACTAAATGAAGGCTTGGAATAAACCAAGACGGGTCTTTGCGATATATAATTATATAATTTAATAAATATCACAGTTGATCGATACGGTGATTACAGACATCCAAAAGTAGGCCGTAAGATCTCCTTGAATGTGAGACATCTCATATGGGAATAAAGAAGAGGCGAAGAGACTACTAAATTACCTAAATTAACCATGGGTGTGGTTCATTTTAAAGTCCTGTGTTAAGAGGCTGAAGCCACCATCTAACACACAGACACACACACACACAAGCACAATCACAGACTGACACGCACACAAGCATGCACAAACACATACACACACAGGTTTGTACTTATATCTTTGTGGGGACTCTCCATTCATTTCTATGGGGAAAACTCTAAGCCCAGCATGATGATAACCCCTACCCAGCCCTAACCTTAACCATAAGTAACCAAACAAAACACGAGATTTTTGCCATTTTTACTCTTTTGATTGAATTCACAGATCTATGTGAGGACCTGAAGAATGGTCCGTACTGTACAGTGTCAGAATAACAGGCTTTTATCACATTGTAGGGGACTTTTGGTCCCCACAAAGTAATATAAACCTAATCCACACAAACACACAGACACACACACACACTTACACAAAAGACTCCCAGTACAGCTTAGGCAACAACTATAATGCCAAATGCTAATTCACTGATGGCCTGCAAATGTTAAAATCATTTCCATTGATCAGCCTTCGACGAGTCACTGAGCCCAATGGTCATGGGTGGAGAGGGGGGTACTTGTGAGTTGGTAAACAGTGACAGACAGATCATCAGGACTAATAAAGTCCTTTGGTTCACATTGGCTAGTTCTTCAGCACTCTGTACCTTCATATTCATATTAATTTTTAATCATTTAAAAACACTTTAATTTTCTATTATAAAATATACTAATTCAGACCCTATCAAATCTGAATCAGTATGACTAATATGTTTGGAAACTGGCCAATGTAATATTCAGGCAGTTCCTCATCATGTAACACAGGGGATTTTGCAACAGAAGAGTTACACTGTATAACAACATTTCATGTCTCACAAAAAAAAGAACTTGTAATTACTTTACATTATCTTCTTTCCTATTTTACGCAAGTAGATATTGTACGGTGAATGGCATATTTGGGTTTGCCAAATCTTTAGGATTTTGCCATGGCAGAGAAAAATAATCCAGGAGGAATGATGAAATGTCAAAATATAAAAGGCAGCTTTGAAGCTGAGAATCCAAGACGGACGCTGCCTGAAGACGGAGGAAATGTCGTGGAGTTATCTGAAGCAAGACTCTATCTTAATCGGAGCTCTTCACTTTCAAGAAGCCACTGAAAAACAGGCCATATAAAATTTTGTTTTATCTGCCTTTTCTACTGCTTACATCCTAGGATTTCTGTAACCAGCCGGGGTTTATATGTTCCTAATAATGAGATAACCTTCACATTTTCTGAGTCTGCCACACAAGGCGAAGAATTCTGAATGCTGCACAGTTTGGAGACTACAAAGGAGGAACACTCAGCAACATTTCTCAGAGAATATGGACTGTCAGGGGGTTGTCACTACGCAGTGCTGCTGACGACTGATTCATGTGCAAATTTTGGCACTCCTAAGATTCCATTCAGGGGATATAAAACTCAGTTTCCCCCTGTTGAAAGTGACAGGATGCTGTGAGCACAGACATGCGAAGCTGTCACTAACAGCTCCCCATTAGGTTACTAATTATATCTATATATTGCCAACAACACAGCACATTTGCTTTTTTGGAAGCAGAAATTTAGAAGTGTACCTTGTCATATGTGATACTGACAGTAAGACCTGATGCTGGTTGCAGATGAATGTGTTTATACACTTTGGTGACGTTGCTTTGAGTGGATAAAACATAATTTTGAGATTTTTTGAAAGATCATAGTTCGTGCTCCATGGAAAATCTTGACTTGGTTATACAAAGAAATATCATTATTTTTTTACTGACACACAGGGGTGGGTTTTCTTGTGTCTGGGGCTCCACTCAGGAATTAACCTTGGGCCCCCCTACCCTCCTTGGGTAATGACTGCGTTTGGCCATCAGGGGGGCCCTATAGGGCCCTACACAAGTGCATGGTTTGAATTGCGGTAAACACTGATTAAATAACTGTTGAATACATCAACCTGAAAACAGGAACTAAATAAAAAAAATCCACCAGGGAGGAATAGCAGCATGAAAGTCTGTAAGCTATAAAGACAGCAACTGCTAAAAGAAACCAGGAAGCATGCTTCTGCAGACATGCATGAATCTGCAACATGAGAAAAGGCCAGAAGCTTCACTGGGCCCCATCACCTCTTAATATCCTCTGAGGCGATGGCGGCTTTGCGTGCTGTTCATTAGGAGGCCATGGAGCTGGCTTCAGCTCACAGCGTGTTTCCTCGTGGTTAACTTAATAAGCATGCTGTCTAAACCGACAAATGTTATCCGTAATCCCATGGAGAGCTACTTCTACTCTTAGGACCAGCAGAAGTGTAATACAGGACTGTGGGGGGGATCTCACCTACCCCCACCGATAACCCAAGGCACTCTCCAGAGCAGAGCCGGGTGGATCCGTATCCCCCATCATATGAATGCAGAGCCCTGCTGGTGTTTGGCGGATGAGAGGTTTCCTCTATTTGTTCCACATTATTAGATGCCACCCATGTGCTGTTCACCACCAGAAGAGTCAATTTGTATTATGAGATATGCGCAGCATGCGCTAGTCGAGGACACACTGGAGACCAGAAGCAGATGTGAATCTTGCACTCTCTGCTACTCGCATCATACTTTGTCTAAGTCTAACCAGTTTTAGTAGAGCAACTGTGGGGATGTCAGACCTGAGGATTAAGGTCTTATCTTCCAGCATGGACTCCTCCTGCTCAGTGTAGACTGACTTATATGAGCTGCTTGTTTGGAGTATATTTCCTCATAGTGCCAGGGTGTCGCATACTGCCTCAGTGCTGTATTCCCATAAATGGTTTAGATGGTGGAAGTGGAAATGCAAATATGCACGACTGTGCCAATGGCAAGTTCTGTCATGATGCTAAACTTGAGAAACATATGCGGAGAAATACGTCTGCTGAAATCTCTGCAGTGTTCCAGGCATACTGCCCCTTGCAAAGTAACTTCCCTCCACGGTTTTCCACACTGTGGCAGTCCGGAAATTCACGTTTTGACCACTCAAGAGCAACACGACTTTAGTGCAATGCAGAGGAAGTCGGGTGTCAGTATAGAGCTCCAAGAAGCCCTTAGCTTAAACCACTCCACTTTATTCCATCAGGACGTACTGGCTGAAACATGAACCCAAGGAGCTTGGAAGCGGAAAGGGCTACATGATAAAAAGTAAAAGCCTCAGTTTTATGTAGTTTACTCTGTGGAGACATAAATGGCCAAAAATGTTGGCCCAACCCACCCTGGCATATTCTGTAAACAGCTAGATAAACCGAAAGATATAATTTAAACAAAAGATTAGAAGAGAAAATTGTTCATGCTCTTTGCATGCAACCATAATTATAAACATCCCATTAACTCATTATTAGACTACACTTACTATTAAATTTTATAAAAAGGCATGTGTCTGTAATTTGTGATTTTCATGGCAACCAAGAATGTCATATCAATGGATGGCCAAGTTAGCTCAAAGCCATTCACCTTGCACATGCACCTTAAAAAGTAGCCCAGGGGTGACTTCAAACAGGCAGCCCCACACGCCGCAAGAGGAGAAAATGGTGAAAATGAGGCCCTTCATCTTCTGCCGTCTCTCCCATTTAGCTCACACATTGGATGACATTCTGATCACAGCCCCTGTGATGGGATGTGCCGCCTCAACTCACATTAAAGGGCCTGCACAACAGAAAACTCAGATAACTAGATAATAGCGTTATTTGCTCTTGCAAAAACAAAACTCCTAGGTGGAAGAGCTGCTGTATTGGATAACAGTTGGTGGGGGTCTGATAGAAGGAAACAATATCTCTGTGTTGGGCAGTATCTAAGGATGAGCATAACCCATTTCTGTTTGTTAGTAAACAGCCTATTTAATCCCAAATTTCACAGAGAGAGTGAATAAGTGAGATACACAAGCTTGCTTCTAATATTGACAGTTCATTTATTTATTACAGGAAGTTCTCTCTGGCTTTTTCGACATTATGTCAGTTTCGAGTTGCAGAGAAAACGCCTAGAGGTATTCTCTTCTCGAGTAATGCTGCCTCAAAACTGAGGCAGGTAAGATGCAAAATAAAAATGAGTTATGGATTATAAACGTGCTGAATGTGCGTGCGCACACACACACACACACAGACACATACCACACACAGAGACAGACAGTCACACACACACACACACATACCACACACAGAGACAGACAGTCACACACACACACACACATACCACACACAGAGACAGACAGTCACACACACACACATACCACACACAGAGACAGACAGTCACACACAAAATCTAATTTAAAACAGTGAATATAGATGCATGAGCGTCTGCATGTTCTGCATTGTGGTCCTTTCATTTTCTTCCCAGCTCTGGTTATATTTGCTATCAGTTCCTCACCAACACTGTGCAAATAATTTTCAAGATTAGACGACACATGTACATATTCATTCTTGGTATTATTAACTTGGTACTCAAACAATGAAAGCAGTGAGAAAAAAGATGGGATTTCATTTCCTTATTTAAATAAAGAAGGCCCAACAGCAGAATATATGCCTTGAAGTAATAAGGAAATTACATGAATATAAAATTGTGAGTTCCTTCACCCTTACTATAAAGCGTAAAACAAATGAATAATACCCTGATGGCATTTTACATTTCCCATTTCTCAGAACAGGAAACTGGAAGCTTACTTAAGGGGGAGGTGCCTCTATAGGCTCCTCTCAAGCATGGTGTATGGGTCACTCCTTAAAATGCAAGCATTCTCAGCTACTTTTCTAGCTCCACTACATTGCTACACAGCCAAACACAGAAGTACAGCTCGTGTTACTAACCGATGTTTGTTTTTGGTCAGTTTATTGTGACTTGGAAACAAACACATAGAATTCTTTAGGCTTTGAAAGGCAGGTACTGTATACCATCCCTTCATACAGGTATACAATTTCATTTGGTTGTACTAATCAGCGCCAAGACTATTTATCGTTTTTAGCATTATATTATGACTTAGTCAGCAGCAAATGGCTGCCATCCTGTGCCACAATTTCTCATAAAGCAAAAATCCCGGAAGAGCAGGAAAATTCTGAAGTTTATTTATTTATTTTGCTTCTACAACAGGCAGGAAATATAAAGCCATAACAGTGGGATGCCTTGCACAGGTTTGAATCCCCTCTCATATCTTATTCATAGAATCAAAATAAAGCATGAGTCCATTAATAAGGAACAAACAGTGATATGCTTTGTGCACTGCAACCAGCAGGCATCTCCATCCGGCACACCCGACCGACAGGCATCTCCGTCCTGCAAACCCGACCGGCATGCATCTCCGTCCCGCACACCCTACCGGCAGGCATCTCCGTTCCGCACACCCGACCGACAGGCATCTCCGTCCCGCACACCTGACCGACAGGCAAAAAGTGGGAGATAGCTGACTAACATCCCATCTAGGCTGTTACCCTGCTTTGTGCCTTGCTGAACCTGCAATGTTTTGGATAAACAGTCAGAAGATCGATGGATAGATGGATTATATCCAATAATAAAAATCTCTTAAATCATTCTCTCCATCATATTTTCTTCTTTGGTTCTGCACATAAATACAAAAAAGGATGAATATGGGAATGGCTCTTTATCTTTTAACTAAAGAATCATTGTGCCAGGCATTATGGCATTACATCTGCAGGCAACAATCTACCACTGGTAAATATATTAGTAAACAAATCACTTTTAAATTATGCCAGGATTGCTCATTTTCTTATTGACTGCAAAGTGCTATTTTAATCATTACCTAATTGACTCAGTGCTCTTTTGACAGCTCACATTCCGGCCCTCCCACACACACACAGATTTGTGCTGACAGCGCCAAGTGCTCCCCAGCCCAGGTTAACCTTTCGATGTCCACTGACCAACCGCGGTCTGATGATGATTGATCAGAATGGCCCTCGCCTTGACAAAAAAACGCATTCAGCATCTGAAGTAATTTGTGTAAATGAGACCTCATTATTTACGATGGTCAGCTTCAGGTGCTTTCATGCACATTAAAGCTGCATGGAGGTGTGGTCAGCAATAAAACTTTGTTGTGAATCTTACTGGGGAAGTCTGTTATAGGAACCGTTAGCCTATACTACAGACCCTATTCATCTGCGGCCCTCAATGCATTGAGTTATCAGGAATAAGTAAGTATTGTCATCATAATTTAAATCTCAATAAAACCCTAAAAACTGGTAAACTATTGAGACTAGACAAAATGGCAGATGGCAGATAAGGATGATATAATTTGATGGGGCAATTGAGTACATAAATATATGAAATATTTTTAAAAAGACTGACATGCCTGCGTGCAAGATGTGATGATCAAATCGTCCTGCTTAATATCATTCTTAATTCAGCAGCACAGTTATTGTCTCCGTGCTTTTGTCCGAATACTTCCCTTCTTACTCCTGAGAAGTTCTACTATTGTGTAAAGTTCTTTTCTATCAGTAAATGTTGCAATGGATATTTTTAATTCTCCCTGAGCCAAACTTTTCAAACTCACTGTGTCAGCAGCTAAAAGGAAAACACAAAAAATGAGTGAATTTTCTAAATTCAAGAATAGTATAATAATGAAATGAATCCTCTCTCACAGACATCTTGGGCTTCTTTGGACAGGGTATATGTGAGTCTGGACCCTGGTAGAGAGAAGCCAATGTGTGCATGAATCCTGTAGCGGGGGCCCTGTACCGGGAGCCTAGCTTGCGTCATGACCGTGGCGTGTGATAATGATTGATCGCGCTGTTTTTTCATTACTTTAGACCTAATCAGTGCTCGCTGTAATTTGAGTAATGATGGCTCATTATTGCCAAATGTGGAATTAAAGGGTTTCTTAATTTTACCTCAGCAGAGGATCCTTGGGGAGAGTGACTGGGGATCGATAAAGTATCTTTTCTGCCTTAGATCACAGGAATCGGGCTCTAAATTGCGAATGGGACAATCACAGCAGAGGTCTTGGCAGCGAAATCGAAATTGTGTCCCCTTTGCATATGACAGAATCATTCAGGAGGAATGGTCAGAGAACTGCTGTTAAACTCACTGAGTGTGGACTGTGTTATAAATGTACTGTGTGGAAGTTAAAAGTACTAGTGTAGTGGGATGTAGTAGACATGTGTAACTATATGTTTGCCTACAACTCATTAAGCTAAACTATTCCCATTATACAGTAAAGGTCAAGATACTGACTTTACTTAGAGTATTAATATAATTTATCTATGGAGCAATAAATATCAAAGTTAAGTAAATTATTAAATATTTGATAGAAAAAAAATCATGTGAAATGAATTGAACATATATTCCATTTTATCCATTTAACAATTAGTTTAATTATACATAAATGTGCAAACAAACTGGAAGGTGTGTATGTCTCTAATCTCATTTCAATATGATTGGCGTACATTTAGCAAAAAAAATTCTTTTTAAAATCAATTTTATGAACTTAAAATGGGTATAGTTCACTTGATTTTTTAAATTGTATCACATAGAGAACACTTTCATTAGTAAGAATGAAGTGCATATGCTTGCTTTGTTTCCATTATCATTGGCTTGTAATTATATATACACACACACACACACACACAAATATATGTACATTAAGGTATGGAGTATATGTTCCGGTATAATTTGGTACCTCAAAGAAGGTGTGATTTTAAAACAAGGCTTATCGTATAATCTGGCAACAGAAGTAATAATCAGTCACAGAATAGACTGAGTGTTAATATGCTGATTCTCTTGTAAGAGCTCACTGCTCTCATAGCCATTGTCAAATATTGCTACTTAGAATACAATATACTGTACAGTAGGGCTGCAGCTATCGATAATTTTGGTAATCAAGTATTCTATCGATTATTCCATCAATTAATCGAGTAATCAGATAAAAAATACTTTTGTCTTATTAAAGAGCAATTGTAACTATTCTTAAAATGAATAACTCATGGGTTTCCATTTTAGGAACATTTTTAATGACTGAACTCCATACAACAACTTACAAAATAACTAAACCCTTTTAGTGCATTTATGTACATATTTGTTTTGCTTTTTAAAAGAAAACACTTTCTTAAATGCAAAAATAAATAAAATGATGTCAAATAAAACTACTGAAAAAAGGTATACATATATCTTAAACTAAGGTATAAATTAAAATGGCCTTCACTCTCTGTTCTTGTACATTTATAGGAGGCATAAAAAAAGGTCTGACAGGATTGTTTCTCCTGGATGAGGTAGGAATGCTGTGTGCATGTTCATGTGTGTGTAAGCGAAGGTGAGTGTGTGTGTGTGTGTGTGTGTAAGCCTTTAAAGAAGCATATGTGACAGTTGGATAATTCAGTGTCTCAGAGTTTCACTGGCCCAAGGCTGTGGGTAATTTTTGTGTTATATTTATAGTATATTATTTTTATTATTATAATTACGTAATATTATTCATTTTAATCTAAATCTTCAGAATAATATTACTAAAGCCTTGAAATAGATCTAGTTGAGTACACCCCATGCTCCCATTTAGACTCACCCCTGCACGCTGCAGATATCATTGCGACAGTGTGACGGCTGCTGTAAGCCTGCTGCAAGTTGCCAAATTTAAATATTGTGTCAAACTAAGCTAACAGTTTATCTGCATACAAACAGCTTCTAT
>JAODJX010000383.1:0-10846 GCA_026776945.1 Isichthys henryi
CAGGAATGCCCAACCCTGAAGGCATGGCTGCACAACATTCTTATCTGAAAATGCCCCAAAACACATTTTTTTGATTAACAAATCAGAAGCAAATAAAACCAAATATTATTCTCTTTTTAATTCTGTGTGCTCAACAAAATATTTTCCATGTTATCTTACTGTACATTCTGTACCTTCTGTATTCTTACATTCTGAAATAACTCAGAAAGAAGGGAGAAAAAAAAAGAAGAAAAGAAAAGGAAAAGAGAAAAAAAGGAAAAAAGGGAAAGAAAAAAAAAAAAGAAAGCACTTTCACTCAATTAATGTACAAATTATGTGCGATTCGAATATGCATCTCATTAATGCATGGGCGTTGCCGCCATTAAATCTGAGGGGGATTAGTTTTATGCCAGTGTGCCCCCCACCCCTTTGGAGGGGTCCTTTGGGGCCATTAAGGAGTTCCCCGAAGGGTCCCATTCGAGCTCCTCCTCTCCTTCCATCAAGGGAGGAGGAGTGATGGTCAGGCAGTCCAGGACCTCCTCAGGAACAGGGACTGGGATCCTGGGAGCAGGTGGTGCGAGAGCGGGGTCAGGAACAGGAGGGTCAGGAGTTGGGGGTCTAGATCTGAAGCATTGGGGTCAGGATCCGGAACCTCTGTGGGCTCAGCGATGGGCGGAGTAGGGATCTCTGTGGGCGGAGCCAGGGCCGGGATATCAGGCACAGGCGGAGTCGGGACAATAGGCGTGGGCGTAGTCAGAGCCTCTATGGACGATGACGCAGCAGGGTCAGCCGCTGGCACTAGCGGGTCAGGAGCATCAGGCATAGGCGTGTCAGGAACTTCAAGCACAGGCAGGTCAGGAACATCAAGCTCGGGCAGATCAGGCACAGAGGGGGACGGAGCATCGACCACCGGCACAGCAGGGACCTTGGGCAGCGCCGACGAAGGCGCAGGAACCTCTGGGATGGGCGGAGCAGAAAGTACATGGGGTGCTGCCGGGGCCGCTGGCACTGGAACCACGGGGCGTTGGCCGCCGGTGCAGAAACCGCAGAGAGCAGTACATCGACCGCTGTTGTAGGAGAACGCGCTTTGGGTACAGAAGCAGTCTCACCTGTCGAGGGAGCCTTCTCTGTCCTTAACTGGAGCAGCCCCAGCAGGTTCTCTGCTATTTTGTCTAGCTTGTGTGGTGGTGAAGTTTGGGTGAATGCTGCAAACTCCCATTGAAGCTGTGTGCACAACTGGGAAACCTCTGGGGAGTCATGCACTGTTAAACCCGCCATCACCTTCCAGAAAAGGCCTTGAAGGATGAAAAACGTCCCAGCCAGAGACTTAGTGGCAGGCAGGCAAACCTCCGGCTTCTTGGGGGCAGCGGCAGCAAAGCGAGCTTCGGGGATACTCACAGAGGCGGCGGGCTTCAGGCGATCACTCTGACGAAGCTGCAGTGATGACGTCTTTCGCGAACAGTGGTGGATTCAGAATCAGGAGGGGTTCCCGATTGTAGCAGGACAGGCAACGGAGATAGAAGATCTGAAAGTATCTTGCCCTTTGCGCCTCCACTTCTTTTTTCCCTTTCTGGTAAATCCTGGGAAATCGCTGGCAAATCCAGCTGAGGATCACACACCAAGCCGCAGTCTGAGGCTATTTGCCTCAGGTTCGCTTCAGCCACCTCGACTCTCAGTTGCCGCAGGTTGTTACTCACCTCTTCCATGAGGTGAGAGTCTTCGGATGGGGACATCTCCTCCAACATGTCCCTGGTACGGAAAGTGAGCGCTCCCAACCTGGGGTCATCCTTAATCTCGGGTTGATTGAGCCAGTATAGAGCCTCATCAACCAGATCGAGGTATCACTCCTCGATCCAAGCAGGTGTCTTTTTTGGGGAGATCTGTCCTTCTGTTGCGTTCCGTGCATGAGCGGGAGCGGAAGCAACTCCAGGAGCCAGGAATCAAAACAGACAGATTTATTAGGGGGATTTAGGACAGATGGCAATGAACCTCAATGACATATCTGGGGAAACTGACTTGGATGCAGACTTAAATACAAAGGACTCAACAAGTAATACCGAAAACAGCTGGTTACAATCGGGTTTCACATGAGGTAAATGAGGGGGCGTGGCACACAAGAGGATCGGACGAACCAGGTGTGACACCTGCAATGGCATAAAACGCCTCTTAACCTGCCTCCACTCGCAGGTGTTCGGGAAAGACAATGAAAAGCCTAAGGAAATATTTCAGGCCCAAACAGTGCTGCTTGCAAAATATCTCAAATCAATGCACATTGTCTGTGTGGCTGTGAGAGCCCGACTTCGCGTAGCTGGACTTCTACTATACGGAGCTAATAAATCTTTAACATATAATATTCCATCTCGGCTGAAGTGGTATCTTTTGAAAAGAATATCATCCGGCCAATCGTGCAAAACTCTGAATTTAAAATTCCCTTGTTATTATTTGTGCACCAATTGCAATTGGTCGACAAGTGAATGACGAGGCCATGACTGAACAGATTTCCATGCACGGACTGATTAAGTGTGTGAGCTAATCCTTGTTTTTGTAGAACAAAGCTGTTCTGAGCAGGTTTGAAGATTTGGATTTGCTGCTATGACAACACATCCAGCAAGAGTTTTGTAAAACCGACAGATCATGCCAAATCATCAACAATTACATCCGGCTAAATGAGTAACCCACGTACAGAAAACACCCCCAGATACAAGTAAAATCCAAAAGCGTAGGATAAAAATAAATAAATATAAGGTGAAGTCAGCCTCAGACGAGCCTCGATGCCACAAGTGGAGGGGTGTCAGCTTTTTTCTTTCATTTGAATGCGCCTTTGGTAAAGCACCTTGAATTGCCTTGTTTCTGAACTATACTATATAACCCTCTGCGCTCTAAGGGTAGGGAACACACTTTCACTGACTGGGCCATGGTCACACATTTCATTCATTATCATAAACTTAATTCATGGCAAATAAATTATTTCTTATACATTTGTTTTGGCATTACACTCATCCTTATTTTAATGTACTTCGTAAATATGTCAGATTTATGTGAAGTTTGTAATTTGACATCAAAGTATAGACATTTCAAAATGCAGTTAGGAAAACAGAAACATTACAAAAGTATATAGTAAGAAATGGTGGAAGTTTGTTTTGATCCCAGATATCTGATCACCAAAGTCTTGGCTACATGAAGATGACTAAATGGTGTAGTTGCAACATTCAGTTGGATAAATATATAAGAAAAACTCATGTCACTTTTTCTGCACTCCTTTCGTTGAATATGTAGCAACTTTCATGTGTATGCATAAGCCATTCACACCTAGCCACATACTCCCCCCCCCATGGCGCTGATGGGGATGTATCTGGATTGCGTTTCACTGCTGTGTTGTTCATCAAATTACCACGTGAATGTGATTTGAATATACGGAAATGCGGCTATTTAGAATGTGAATAGCGATCTTCAGGTGAAGGTGGTACTACACGCCTCCTATGCAGGTAAAACAAAGTAAGGTGACATGGTTTACTTTTCAGCCAATTTAACCTAATTTTAAAAACTTTAATACTTCTGACAACTGATGTTTTGAAAAGAAGACAGATTACGGATTTAGTCAGCGTTTTTTTTACATGTTTCTATAATACAATTTCAGTGAGTTATAAACTGAATTATACGAGAAAGATAAGCGACATCACAGACGATGCTGTCAGCTCCAAAGGGATAAATACAGTAGACTTGTCTTGCTTTGCCTTTTGAACCAGTCAACCCATGGGCTACATCGCAGCCCAGAAAGCAGGGAAACACATGAGGGACGTAGAGCTACAAAACAGAGAACTGGATGGCCAGCAAAAGGAGGGCCAGACAGACACCAAACCTGACAAAATCTTTTTATCCTTCTTAGTTGTTGTACATTCCTATTGCATTGCAGGGTTCTTTCTATGTATATAATGTATATAAAAGTGATGCACTGTTCTCCACTTCTTTTTACAGATCGATGGATGTAAGTCAGTATTTTGCTTGTTTTTTTTTTGTATAAAATTGTCAGTAACTTTTTATTTGAGGGGGCACAAATAATATCGTTTTAAGCTCCAACATATTTTTTAATTACCCAAAAAGTAAGTCTAAGTTACATACTGATCTCATGTTTGTTCATCATTAATGAATCGTAACACATTTTTTATCCCAAACAGTTACTATATTTACTACTATATCTGTTAATTTTGTAAAACTTTGTGAACTAATGAAGGAACAATTAATAAATAATGCAACTGATCTCATATTTGTTAATCATTAAAGGGGACCTATTATGCTTATTTTCATTTTTCATAATTTTATTTTTGTGCTATACTACAATCATTGTCAAAGTGTGTCAGCTTAGCCATTTCAGAACCTCTGCTAAAATCATCCTAGTATTTGCAGCGACCGTCCAGTGCAGCCATGTATTTTCTGACTTGGCCACTAGCACACCTCATACAGCTAGTCAATCTGTCACTGACATTTTAAACCAGTATATTTAATTATTTAATTGAGCTGTTGGTGAAATTTAACAAAATCATGGAACGGCTGAGGTGAGTTTGGGAACTGATGCGCCATTCCACTAGATGTCAGTAACTTTTTAGAAAAAGAAGAAATTATTCCTAGTTTTTATTGTGTTACTCTTAATTTGCACATGTTCTAATGTTAAATTGTGTCTTTTTCTAAGCCAAAGTACACTACAGCTACCCAGATAAACAGCTTTAAACATTTCTTTGGACTGCCTAAGACTTTTGCACAGTAATGTACATGATTCAATGAACATCTGAATCTGAATCTCATACATCTTAATCTCATACTGTACATCTCTGTTCACTGAAATGCTCTGTTAGAGCTTTAAGCCCCACCCGAGATGAGCCCATTGTGCTGTGATTAGCCAGCTTGCCTGATTGGTCAACTTGCCTAATTGGTCAGCTTGCCCTATGTGTTCCAACCCTGTCTTAGGGCACTTTTCCACCGCACAATGTATGGTACTTTCAGTACGGTACTTTTGGTACTTTAGCTTTTCCATTGACTTCCGGTCGAGTACCAGTACCGAAATTGCAAGTACCGAAAGGTACTTCTTTGGTACTTCGGTACTTTCGGGTGGGACTTGCTGGTATTTGCTGTTGATTGGTTATGCAAATAGCCTGCCACTGAAACACAAAGTACAACCGCCGTCTTTTGAAGTACACAGCGAACAGCGAGAAACAAAATAAAAAGCAGTAGAAACAAAAACATATAAAACAGTAAAATGCAAGGCTGGACAAACAAGAAAACACAGGCTTTAATCGCCGTAAGGTCAGATGAAAAGTCTGCAGACTAGGGGTGGAAAGTTCAGGTCCAGACAGTACGGTGAGATTTTGTTAAGATTTTGTTTCTACAACCAACTGAGTATAAGGAGTCACAGTCACAGAGTACTCTACTGCTCAGTAGAAACAAATCCTTAGGTTTGTAATTTCTGGACCTGAACTTTCGGCCCCTGCTACAGACAGAACTTTAGGGTAGGGAACCAAGGATTGTGTTACGAGGTGACCTCACCTTGTCATGGAATTCTATCAAGGGGTTTATGTGGTGAGAGTTATTCCCTTTGGTGTATACTTTGGACCTTTAGACTGTTTATATGCACATACTGTACAGCTATATAACACAATAAAGGAAAGGGAAATACATAATAGGGTCCCTTTAATGAATCTTTTATCTTAAGCAGTTACTATATTTGTTACAGTAGTGCATTGCTTGAGGGGACAGAAATAATGTAGTAATACACGTTTACTTAATGCATTAATTAATCATTAAGTAAATGTTAGTTTATCATTAATCAATTATGAGAGTTCATGTATTCCATACAGGAACTATGTCAGTTAATTAACTAACAACTAAAAATAATTGTCATGATTGATTCCTGGTGAACAAGCATGGAATCAGGGCATAACTAACACTTAATTATTGATTATTTATGCATTAAATATCCATGTTCTACTACATATGTGTCCTCAAGTAAAGTGTTACCTTTGTTACTATATACAGTGGTACTTTGGTACACAAACTTAATTCATTCCAGAAGATTGGTTGAGTTGTGATTTGGTACGAGGTCCAAGTCAAATTTCCCCATGAGAAATAATGTAAATTAATTTAATCTGTTCCAGAACCCCAAATTATTGTCTATTTAAAGCTATTTACCTACCTAACTAATGATAAAACCATTAACAATCAATCTAAAAGTAGTACAAAAGCAATAAACATGAAATAAATGACAATTTATGAGCACTTTAGCAGTACTGAGGTGAACTGATGTCAGGTGGAGAGGAGGAGGGATAGAGTGGTTATTGTTTGGATGTGTCACAATCCATACACATTTTAGCAGGTCTGTTGTTTTGTAATGTACTGAATTTTCGGTCAACTTGTGGCTAGATATTTCTTGACCGACGGTCTGAATTGGTAGAATTGAACGCTTCCCGACCCATACTGTACAAGTTTTAACAGGAACTCAACCAGTTCCAATATTTCAAAGTACAAGTTGAAAAATATTTGCCAGACCCGTTCAACGTCCAAGTTGGTCAAGTTAAGAGGCGTTTGTTACAAAGGTTCTACTGCATTTTAATCCTGAAAAACCTTTGTGAACTGGTGTAGGTATTACTGAGGGAACTACTGAATGAACAAGTAATGAATAACACATGTGAAATACTGATCTCATGTTTGTTCATCATTAATGAATCATAATGCATCTTTCATCAACTATATCTATTTTCGTACTTCAGTGGTAACTGAGTTACTAAGTATTTGTGCCCCCTCAAGTAAAGTGTTACCAATATGTCTGTCTGTACTTCTTGTTGTAGATATTGATGTGTCTCTGTATGTGAGATAAAGAAACAGGGGAAGAAAAGTCTTTTTCTAACTTCATATGCTTTGCTTGTTTTTGATTTGCAGTTGCTTCTGGGGGTGGCACGGGGCTTGGTGGGTAGTGCTGTCAGCACACGCCTGGGTAGTGGTTCAGATCCTGCCCTGTGTGTGGAGTTTGCATGTTCTCTCTGTGTGGTGTGTGGGTTTTCTCTGGGTGCATTGAATTTCTCCTGTTATCTTGAAGAAATGTAGTTAGTCTAATTCGTGTTGCTTAATTGCCCCAAGTGCAATTTTTCATATGGCTTGTGATGGATCAGTCCAGTATTATAAGTTGGATGGATGGATTGTTCTTAGGTTAGAGGATTGTGATCATGAATACAAAGTCACCAAAAAGTTAGGAATACATTTGAAGAGCAAATTTCCAAAAGTCATTCAGTCTGCTTTTTTTTTTACGAAAAATTCTGTGGGCTTAGTGAGTTTTGGAAATTTAACAAAAGTTCTTTACAAAAGAGAATTAGTTTCGTGCAAGCAGGACTATTTGTGCTGATCATTAGCATCAGTAGGTAAACCATAAATGTGTGTATGTCTGTGCTGTGCATTAGTGTGAGTAGCAAGGCTGTAGCCAGCTATGAGGTCACCGTGATCCAATTTTTTAAGAGTTTAAAATAAATTAAACCTGAATAAAAAATTTGGCTAACTAATGTTTCATGTTACTAATTGCTTAAAAAAAAATAACAGCTTATGAAGGGGGATAATGTGATTGATGAGACCCATCCCCCACCCCAGGGTCCCGAACCTCACTATTTTTCAACTCCTGGCTACGGCCCTGGTCAGTAGGTAACCCATTAGTGTGTGTGGGTAGGCCTGCTTGTGCTGAGCACTAGTGTTAGTAGGTAACCTGTTATTGTGTGTGTGGCTGATTCTGGTCCTCTCCCGTCCCGACCCAGCTTTCTGAGGCCATTAGTAACTGCCAATCAGTGAACAATTCCTGGACGGGCCAAAAAACTCCACCTTCTTCTGGTACGATGTGGTCTGAAGAGCCAAGCCAACCATGCTGGCCTGGAGAACAACCAGCCCGGCCAATCCTCCCCTATTTTCCTGGGCAACCAACCTCATCTACTGCCCCCAAGTGGCCTGGAAACCCAGGTCAATCAGCTGGACAACCAGGCCAGGTGCTCTGCCCAGAGCAGCCAAACCCACCTGTTGTACCTGCCTGGCAAGGACAGTCCAGTTGGCCCGCTCAGCCAGCCATACCTGCCCTGCACCCCGGCCAGCCCGGATGGCCCGGCCAGACCCCATCCACTCCATCCCAGCCCTGGCCCTGCCCACCTATTGCACCATTGGTGAGAAACCCTGCTTTTGGTCACCGTCTCCTTTAGGCAGTAATTCATCATATCACTTCGCACAGGAAATAGCCCCTAGTAGGGCTGGGCTAGCAATGATTTGGCAGGAACATGAGGGCACACTGGCATTAAATGCACTCATGATTTATGCGCTTTTACCAGCAGCATCAGTGTCAGTGTATCCACATAAATATGTATAAGAATCACATCACCTCTGTTCATGGTGTATGTTATTTAGCATATCCACGGCCTGTTATGCATTTCAAAGTCATCAATCCTATACCCTATAACCTCCATGATTGTCAAGCCTATTATCAAATAATGTTAATAAGCATTTTCCTATTTCAACATATTTAAGGTCAGATTTACTAATGGTTTGTGCCAGCGCAAACCGTCTTTTTGAGTTAAAATAGTATTTTCAGGATTTACTAAAGATGCATAGGGAAAAGTTAATGGTGGGCAGGCGTTGACACAATATATTTTGCACTTGGCTATATTGTATATGCATTTGTTGGAGTTCCCTTTCAAAGTACAAAATTTGGGGAAGGAGTGTGTTTGTAAATCTGGGCCATGTATGAGTTTGTGTGACATTTTAGTGATGATGTTGACATTAAGACAGTTTTTATTGTTATATTATCTCGTGTTTTTCATGTATTTGACCCAACTGTATCTTCTTATGCTTAATAGTTAATGTATGAAGCAGCAGTTAGATTGGCAGTCCTCTCTTTTTCTCTCGTACAGGCAGTGCCATACCACATTGACCTCCCGAGAGGAGTGTATGACAGGATGCTGATCACCATTCGCGGGCAGGTCAACCCCAATGCTAACAAGTGAGAAGGAACTCCCGCAGTGTGTGGGGAAGGGACACTCACTATACTCACAGCTCATTAGAGATTAGAGGTCATTTGGCACATGCTCTTTCTTGTTGATTCAATACAGTTTATTTTTATATAGCGCCTTTCACAACAGTGTCTCCCCAAGGTGCTTTACATGGGTGTGTTGTGTTACATTACAACATCATTAAGAGAGAACAGTACAAAAACAGGGAAAAGGAGAAATGAGATAAAAGGAAATGAGAGAACTAAAGTCAGATGACAATGAAGGAGAGGAACCAAAAACTCCCAAGTGGGGAAAGAAAAAACATTTGGGGGTCCAAGGTCAACTGGCTGCCCAACGCCCAATTGCAGTTTGGAGACACTACCCTTCAAACCTGAGACAGCTTGAGCAGTTTTCTCAAGAAGAGTATGGTATGGTACCATTATAAGAAAAAGTAACAGTGGGCTTTGCTTGCTAAAAGCAAGGTATAAACTTATGATTTTCTAATGGAAGTGTTATCCTAATTATTCTAACATGATAAATTCTAACATGATAAATTATAACATTATAATTATAACATGATAAATATTTACTACAGAACACAGAATATCCTAAAGAGAATAACAATATGGAATACTGAAAAAAAATCTTCCACCCTACACAGGCCAGCGTAGAGAACTGATTCAGTGATGAACTTGACATGTCTACCCCTTTTTGTCTTTGTTTTTCTTTTTTCTTTGTTTCTTTCTTACCTTATAGTTTGTTTGATTTTTAACACAAATCAAACTTTGCTTTTGATTATTGATTCAGTTGAATATTTCATATAATTAAACAAATGAAAATGGCACAGACAAAAAAGATGGTGCCCTTAATTTAATATTTTGTGGCACCACCTTTTGCAGCAATCACTGCCAATGAGTGATCTTTGTACTTCACAATGAGATGTCTGCATTTGCCAACAGATAGTTCAGCCCACTCTTCTTGAGAAAACTCCTCAAGCTGTCTCAGGTTTGGAGGGTGGTGTCTCCAAACTGTAATTTTCAGAACTTTCCATAGATCTTCAGTAAGATTAAGATCTGGGCTCATGGAGGGACATTTAAGAATAGTCCAATGTTTTGTTTCACATCCATTCTTGAATGCATTTACCTGTATGTTTTGGGTCATTATCCTGTTAGAAGACCCTTCACCTGCGATTAAGGCTGAGCTTTCTGACACTGGGCGGTATGTTTTGCACCAGGATGCCTTGGTAGTCTTGAGACTTCATGGTGCCTTGCACAGATTCAAGGTTTCCTGTGCCAGATGCAGCTAAACAGCCCCAAAACAAAACAAAGCTCCCTCCATGTTTCACAGTAGGCATGGTGTTCTTTTCTTTTAAAGCTTCATATTTGCTTCTGTAAACGTAGAGCTGATGTGACTGGCCAAAAAGCTCCAGTTTTGTCTCATCAGTCCAAAGAACATTCTCCCAGAAACTTTTGGGCAACATGCTATTTGTAGAATTCCACAATGGCTTTTTGATGCTTTTTTTGTCAACAGTGGAGCCCCCCTAGGTCTTCTTCATGGATCCCATTATTGTTCAAAATGCGACAGATGGTGCGATAAGAAAGTGACATACCTTGACCTTGGAGCTCAGCTTGAATAGTTTTGGATGGTTTCCTTGGCTCTTTTTCTACCATCCACACTATCCGTCTTATGAAGCTGGGGTGGCATTTCCTCTTGGGTCCATGTTCTGAGAGGTTGGCTACAGTCCCAAGAACCTTATACTTTGTAATAATATTGACAACTGTGGTCACAGGAGGGGCGGCATGGTGGTGCAGTGGTTAGCACTGTTGCCTCACACCTCTGGGACCCGGGTTCGAGTCTCTGCCTGG
>JAODJX010000384.1:0-10816 GCA_026776945.1 Isichthys henryi
ACGTGCCTTGTTCGGGCTGTGCCCGACCAGGCCCCATGAGTGTAGGCCTGGCCACCAGGCGCTCGCCCTCGAGCCCCCCCCCCAGGCCTGGCTCCAGGGGGGGACCCCGGTAACCCGCGTCCGGGCAAGGGAAAACGTGGATCCAATTTGTTCCTCTTCATAAGGGGTCTTGTGTTCACATATGTTTAAATATTAAGACAATGAAAAGGTTTGAACAAAACCAGTGGTATGTGAACTGTTTGGACAACAGATGGGGAGGAGAGGTAGACACTTGAAGTCTTCCAGCACAGTCCCTCCCTTTTTGGAGAGACAGGGCGCCGCATTCTGCAGCCCATATGTCCGGACATCGGGACTCTCTATGGCTCATTTATATCAATTGGAGGGCTGGAGGACTGATAGAAGCAAGATATACCCTCAACTTCTTTGTTAATTAATTTATAGGGAAAAATAATGCTTATCTCCTTACTGTCCTCCTTGCCTGGAGGCAGACTATAAGAAGAGTAAGTGAACTAATGTTGCTAAGGGGCAAGAAATTTGAATAACATATTTTTTTTAATGAATAAATGCAGGGGACTTTTGTGAAATAAGGTGGCCCACTATTTTTTACCCTCAGATTTCACCGGGAATGGTTATTACCCCCTTTCCTACTTGTATTTTTTATCATTTTATTAATTCACAAAACCTCCAACATCTAATAAAACAACTACATGATTCAGAGGACAATTCACAACAATTTTCAACTTTGCAAAGAAATTAACATAAATAATTTGTACAACTATACAACAGAGAGAGAGAGGGAAAGACTGGGGGTGTGTGCTTTGTGGAAAGGAGTTGGCCAGAGAAATCCATGGACTGAACTGCCTGAACTGATGACCACACCTTTGGAGAGAGGAGAAAATGACAGAGGGAAGTCTGTCACCAGCCTGTACTGCATGCCTGTATAAAACATATGAGTTAGATTTTTATAAACGCCCTGTAACTGATAAGCAAAGCATAGGCCTATATGTTCACAATATGGACTAAAGTTCAAAAACTTGAATAAGCTTGCATATTTTATGAACATTAAAAATAATTTATCCTTCCTGTATTATGTTGTCTGTACTGTATTTCCAGAATTACAATACAAGATGTACAATGCAATTTTTTAATAACTTGTGGTATAGTGGTATGCGCTGCTGGTGTAGTGGTATCATGTAAGATTCCCAGTCTTGCAACCCGGGTTCAATTCCTGGGTGGCGCACTAGCTTTCAGTCACAACATCTCTTGCGCAGCTAGTTCTGGCTTTTGTGGGCAATGGTGGTTTAATGGTTAGGGAACCGCCCTTGTAATTGAAAGATCGCTGGTTCGAATCCCCAACCAACAAGCCACTGCTCCCCAGGCACTGAATTTGCTGCCCCATGCTATGTCACAATGTGACGTATGGGTTAATTGCAGCGGGCACATTCATTTAATGAAATTCTTTTTGTTTTTGGTAATGACACCTAAATGAATAATTACACTAACTAATGAAATACAAAGGGAAGACCAAGGGCCCAAGGTTTGGAATTATACTAAACCTTATGGAAGACTGCAAGGCTGTTGCTCCATTCATTGAGAGTACGAGAACTGCAAAGAAAAAACAAACTTTAACCTTTATAATGGTAAGGAACAAGACGAATCTGAATTATAATATTACAATGAAAAATGCAACTAACATCATACCTGCTTTATTTGTGTATTTCACATTTTTGTTACGTTAAATGACATTGGGGCCATTGTGTGGCTAAATGAGCTAAACTTGGGTGTGGCTACTCTTCACTACCAAGTTTGCGCTCACCTACGTACAGTAGGCGTTTGTGTGTCTCATGAACAGCAAGATGGGAAAGACG
Source organism: Isichthys henryi (assembly GCA_026776945.1). Lineage (NCBI taxonomy): Eukaryota > Metazoa > Chordata > Actinopteri > Osteoglossiformes > Mormyridae > Isichthys > Isichthys henryi. The sequence goes on from JAODJX010000384.1 coordinate 1,869, forward strand.
AAAAAAGAATTTCCCAAAGGGGATCAATGACAGTCTCATAATTAATACTAAAATACATATTGAAGACATATGGGACACCTGGAAATCCACTGTATCCCATCAAACAAAATGACATAGTGTAGAATGTAGAAAATGCGCTTTAAAATAAATGCCATTACACCAATATATCCATAACTATTTACCCATTCAGAATAAAACTTGGGAAAAAAACAGTGTTTTGCAGTATTTGTATACAATTTGAATCACTATACTGGAGACACCAAAGGCACTTTATACTGAATATGGGACATGTTATGTGCTATGATTTTTAGGCCATTTTACAGTCACAGTCTACATTTGATTTGATTACCATTGCAGGTTTATCCAAAATTCCTCTTGAGTCATAAAACATGTGTTGCCAGGAATGTTATGCACTGTCAGTTTCAGGCCCTTTGTGTTTATACGTGCACAGAAAAATGCAGAATTCTACACATTTCTCCTTCTTTAGCCTGTCACATGCAATGAGAGGCTCTTTCTATTCAACCACAGAAATTCATTGGATCTGGCTCAGTCTTGTGTCCATTTATAATGAATCATTTTCCTGTGGATGAAAATTCAGATTAAGTAGACAACTTGGTAAAATTGAACAAGCATGATAGGCTTTTGAAATGTTCTGTGTGAATGTCTGTGTGAAAATTTGATGGGAGTATCTGTATTTTGATGGGCTGTTGTAGAAAAAGGGATTGTACATTTTTTGGAAATATTTTCTTTTTTCTTACTTTCTTTGTGTTGTGCCCCGTAATTGTGTCTATTTCACTCATAACATTCTTCACATACAAAACAATTCAACAGAGAGTCACAAGGTGATTCAGCGTTGGCGCTGTGACCTCACACCTCCAGTAACGTGGGTTTGATTCCTGCCCCTGGCTCAGTATGTGGAGGTTGCAAGTTCTCCCTATATTGTTTTCCAGTTACACTGGTTTCCTCCAGAACAGAACGTGAGGTGTCACTTACGCTTCCAGGGACAGGCTGCAGGCTCACCAGGACCTTACACTGGATAAACAGATATTGAAAATGGAAAAATGTATATGTCAGTTCCTGTTTTGATTTCAGGTCTTATCATTTACTTTTGAGAATTATGAACTTTTGTAAATGAGTAAAATGAGTCTCTGTTACTGCTGAATTGTCTCATTTCAATATCAGAAATGGAAGTTATGATCCATTAGCTTTGCTTGATTTAATTGATGATTGGTAAAGTTGTAGTAATTTAGTTTATGACTATACAGATAGATTCAGAAGTGGATGAATAGTCCTGATTAAAATGTGTCTTAAATTATATACGCAGCATTGCTTATCATTACAGAATACTGAAATCTTAAGGGCTTAAAATGACAATGATTTAGAGCCTATGGTTTGGGGTCAGGATCTGTGCTTATTACAACATGATCGCAGGTTTCTTCCTGTTATGTCCACCATTCGGCGAGTAAGCAGAACAGGGAGAATGGCAAGTCGAACAGGCAGAGATCCAAAGGACGGGGTTTATTTAGGGAAGACAGGCAACAGGGGGTACACACATTAATGACGGATCTGGGGATACAAACTCTGACGTGGAGTTAAATGCACAAGACTAAGAGACGGAAATGCAGAACAGCTGAGAACAATCAGGAATTCACATGACGTAAATGAGGGGGCGTGACACACAGGAGGGTCGTACGAGCAGGTCATGACAGAACCCCCCCCAATCCCACTCGGACTCTTCCTCCTCCAAGGGGGAATAGACGGGGGTCAGACAGTCTGGGACCTCCTCGGGGACTGGGACTGGTGTTACAGGAGCTGGGACAGAAACCAGGAAGGGTGGAGCAGCAGGGGGAGGCAGAGGAACCTAGGGCAGAGTAGGAGGCAGAGGAACCTCAGGCGGAGCCAGGGCCGGAGCAGCAGGCGGGGTCGGAGCGTCAGGCACGGGCGGAGCAGCAGGTGGAGGCGGCGCCGAGACCTTGGATGGAGCAGCAGGTGGTGGCGGTGCCGGGACCTCGGATGGAGCAGCAGGTGGAGGCGGTGCCAGGATCTTGGGCGGAGCAGGCGCCTCAGGGACGGGCGGAGCAGGTGCCTCAGAGATGGGCAGAGCAGGGATTTTGGGCAGAGCAGGGACCCCCGGCACAGGAATCTCGAGCAGAGCAGGAGGCGGAGGCAGGACCTCTGGCGGAGCAGGAGGTGGAGCCGGGGCCTCGGGCGGTGCAGGAGCCGCAGCCGGGGCCTCGGGTGGTGCATCAGCTGCCAGGACTGGGACCCAGCTGGGTGTTGACGCAGCGGCTGGAAAAGGGACCTTGCAGGAAGGTGCGTCACCCTCCAGGACTGGAACCGAGCGGTACGTTGGCCTCTGGGTGGAGCAGGTCAGGCAGCACGGGAACAGGCAGGTCAGGCACCATGGGCAGAACAAGGACATCAATTATTGCCACCAGGATACGGCGTTGCTCTTTTAAGAGCCCTTTGGACCCATGGGGTAGCATCCCATACTGCCCTGGCCCCCTTATTAGCCAAGCATGCCTCCCTGAAGCTGTAAGCTGCTAGTGGCATCAGCTCTGTGACCGCAATGCACGCTTTTGGGCACCTGTACGAGCGAGGCGGTGGTGATATCTGGGGTGAGCCCTGCGGAGAGAGAGCAGGCCTCCAGGAAGAACGTGGGGGCTTCTGCCGGTCTCCTCTCCTTTGCTTCTTTTTTCTCCGGTTGGCGGCGGAGGTTGAGCCTTCTCCGGGAGGGCAGCAAAATAATGAGACACTTCTTGAAGTGGTAAACAGAATAACTTTTAGGTATGACACTGCATTTGGTGACGCACCATCTATAATTACGTTGATTGCAGTTCATTGTGTTTTAGTCACACTACGAACACTTACAAATTCCTGATCCAATGTTGTCACTTACAGAATGTTAGTGGCTGACTGGAGTAGACAGGTGCGTGTAATATCCAAACATCACAGATGTCATTTCCTGAGTACAAAGGCATGGATTCGTATTTGACCGCTGTAGTGTCATTCTACTCTTCCATTATGGCACTGACATCTGTCAGTGAATAAGGAGTGCTTCTGAGTCTTTCTGTCTTGGCCATGATATTGCGGAACCTTCTGCCTGATTGCAGAAGCTGAAATAGTTTGTTACCAGGATGAGAGGGATCCTTACAATCCTTATGGCTCTGGATCTACATCTCCTTGTGTAAATTTAAATGGAGCGGTCAGGAAGGCGTCCGGACGTAGCCGCTCCATCGTATGTCGCTCTGTCTGTAAGCCCATGTCCTTCCAGTGTTTAGTCTTCTTATTTCAGTGCCTTATGATCTTGTTTATTTCCAGCCCCAGTTTGTTCAGTTTAGTTTAATAAAAATCCCTGTTTGATTTGATCAACTCCTGGCCTTGAATGCTTCATCCTGAATGTCATGAGTGGACTACAAAAGAAACTGTGCAGCCTTAATGTCAGCCCCAGCTCCCAGGCTTCCTTACATCCCACAAACCAGATTTCCCATGTTCCCCAGTTCTGAAACTCAGCAAGGTCTCCAGAGCCACAGGATTCACCAGAGTCACTCCGTCTGCAGGCGGGGACTACTTCTCCCACCTGGACCAACACCTGAAGTGGAGGTACAACCTTGCAGTGTGGCCTGAAGGTAGCACACTCTTCCTGCAGGTAGGATAGATATTAGTGAGGCTCACCCCAGACACTGATCCTCAGGAGGCATAGGTGGTCTGGTTCTGTATGGGAGAGATGCAACGAATTCCTGTGTAGCTTGCTGCAGAATCACCTGCTGTCTCCTTGCAGCTCATCGCCGAATCGCCCACTGGCTCTGCTGCCAGACCAGGTTGGACTGACCATGGTGATGTCTAGCCAGAGGACTTGGAGTGGGACTCACTGGGCCTTACCCTAAGACCCACACTGTCGGGCCCCACCTCAGTCCAATGCTTATACTAACTCAATTCCATGGCCTGGTGTGGTCAACGGACCAACCTGAGGCACAGGAGAGGGGTCGGCCAAGTTTCCATCTTGGGGAGACGGACACATGGACACAGTGTCTGGGCCAGTCACTCAGACCCTGGGCTGCTTGTCAGTGTCCACCCAGACACTTCTCCTGCTGCAGTCATGAATAGAGAAACTGCAACACCCTTCAGTTCCTGTACTGCAGTCCTCATGGTGCCCTCCTGCTCCTAACCTGTAGTCCCCTTGGTACCCTCTTATTCCTGTCCTGCAGTCCCCTCAGCACCCTCTTATTCCTGTTCTGCAGTCCCCTCAGCACCCTCTTATTCCTGTCCTGCAGTCCCCTCAGTGCCCTCCATATTCCTGTTCAGCAGTCCTCTTAGCCGCTTCCTGTTCCTGTCCAGCAGTCCCCTCTGCCCCTTCCTTTTCCTGTCTAGCAGTTCCCTCTGCCCCTTCCTGTTCCTGTCCACCAGTCCTCTCAGTGCCCTCTTGCCCCTGTCCTGCAGTCCCCTTGGTGCCCTCCTACTCCGGTCCTGCAGTCCCCTCGACACCCTCCTGCTCCTGCCCTGCAGTACCCTCAGTGCCCTTTGGTCCTGCTGGTCCTCTGAGGCCCTCAGGCCCTGCAGTTCAGATGGGTTCCACCTCGCCAGGAGGATCTGCATCCCAGAATCATCATCCAGCTTCCCAGGGTCTGGAAGATTCCCTGGACGCTCCCATTTTCTTTAGCCGTGTCTCCATCCCTGTTTCAATGCCCTGTCCTGCCTTTGTTTTCACCCAAGTGGTTCCCACTTCTGTTTCCACTCTTGTCTCTTTCGCCTCTCAACTTGTTCATATGGTCTTGGTGTGGCCTGTTAATCTGTCTTTGTTGCTTCTCTTCTGCTCCTTAGTCCTCATTGAGGTCTGATATTTGTTCCTGATGTGTAGTCATGTCCCGAGTGTGGTTTGTTTCATCTGTGTGGTTCATTGGCCTCTTCTGTTGTCCATGTCCTGTCTTTCCCTGTCCTGTCTGATCCTGTTCGATGGTTTGATCCCGCGAACCTTTTGTGGTGTTTATTCCATGTCCTATCTTGTGTCCAGTCTATTCCCTACCCTGTATGTCTGCCCTGCTGTTCGATCTTCCGTAGGACACACTTTGGAACAAGGGGGGGTACTGTCATGTCTGCCTGATCCACCTCTCTCCTCCCTCACATGGTTCTCATGAGCCACACCTGTTGCTTGTTGGTCTATGCATGTAAGTACCTGTTTGTCTCTTTCTCACTAGTCCAGTCATTGACATCACGCTTTCTGTAAGACCATGTCCTTTCCATGTTTAGTCTTCTTGTTTCGATCTCTCACGATCCTGTTTTTTTCCAGCCACAGTTTGTTCAGTTTAAGTTTAGTTCAATAAAAAAACCCTTTTTGTTTTGACCGTCTACCCTCAAGTCCTTCATGTCATGTCCTAGGTTTTTTTGTATGACTATCAGCGATTTTTAATTTTATCACACATATCACACAATATGACATATTGGATTATTTAATTTCAGTCGTGCAAGTTTAGTGTAAGGTCTAGCTTCTCATTCAAAATACAAATGTATTGATTTGTTTAAAATTACCTAAAATTGTTTTGAATTACCCCTTTATCTTCAAATGCTGACAACAAAGCAAGAAAAAACAGACATTTGGATTCCATTCCATCCCTGGATTTTGTTCTTCCAAATGGTCACTGTAGTAATGTTATTTTATTTAATTTGGTACTTAAATGATGTCCCCTGAAAGCTAAATCTTGAATCCTGAACCCTCATAGTAGTTGCACACATGCAATGTATTTGACAGTGGGGCCAATTGATGAAGCTGTCAGCCCCCTAACCACCAGTAGTCATGCAACAGAAGCATTTTAACCATGAAAGCCAGCCCTCACAACACGGAAAACAAGGTTAAAGAATGCAAGGCTGTTTCATTTTCAAACCAGTCAATATTCTTAGATGCTTAAAATTTGTCGACAGCTCCCAAGGCCTGCCAATTGCGCTTGCTTTTTTAAATCCACATTTAATTATTGCCATATTGATTTTCCTACCATCAACAAGCATTTAAGCAACATAATCCAACCTGGGTTATAATAATTTGAAAAAAATTCAAAGTACATTGTTTATTGATTTATGTTAAGTGCTGCAAGGTGAATTGTAATTGTACATCAATTAATACATTTTAAGATTAAAAGATAACTACAAAAGGAGCATGCTTGTCTTGAGGGAGTGATTTAATTTAATATATACAGCAGGTTGTTTAAGAGCTTAGAAACAATTAGGGGATAATTTTCAACGATAAACAATACGAGGTGTTAATAGTTTGCTATTTTAACATGTTTTTCTCCAAATTAAATTATAATTCATTATAATGCAACAATATATATCATTTTTCCATGCCTCTTATCTCATACATGGCCATAGTGAGCCGAGCACCTTTTCTTAGAAGCACAGGGTACAAGGCAGTTGACACCCTGAATGGGAAACTTGTCCATCACATAGTATGAGGCAGTGGGAACTAGTCCATTACAGGGCACATGCAGGGGACATCCTGGATGGGATACCAGTCTATCACAGGGCACGAGGTAGGGGACACCTTGAATGGGATAACAGTCCATCACAGCGCACATACAGGGGACATCCTGGATGGAATACCAGTCTATCACAGGGCACGAAGTAGGGGACACCTTGAATGGGATAACAGACCATCACAGGGCACATGCAGGGGACATCCTGGATGGAATACCAGTCTATCACAGGGCACGAGGTGGGGGACATCTTGAATGGGATAACAGTCCATCACAGGGCACATGCAGGGGACATCCTGGATTGAATACCAGTCTATCTCAGGGCACAAAGTAGGGGACACCTTGAATGGGATAAGAGTCCATCACAGGGCACATGCAGGGGACACCCTGGATGGGATTCCAGTCTATCACAGGGCACGAGGTGGGGGACACCTTGAATGGGATAACAGTCCATCACAGGGCACATGCAGGGGACACCCTGAATGGGATACCAGTCTATCACAGGGTACAAGGCAAGGGACACCCTGGATAGGATTGCAGTCCATCATAGGGCACGAAGTAGGAAATCTGTAAGAATACAGGGACGACTTGCAAACTTTCCACATACAGAGGAAAGCAATCAAACCGACAGTTCTGGAAGTGGGAGGCTACAGTGTTCCATTCTAGACTGCATTCATCTGTGCACTGCAGTTCTCCCCTCTACACTGATCCAATCTGAGCACTACAGTGCTGCCTTCTAAACTGCTCCATTCTACACTGCTCCCATCTGGGCAATACAGTGCTCTCTTATACACTGTTTCCATCTGAGCGCTATAGTGCTCCCTTCTACACTGTTTCCATCTGAGCGCTACAGTGCTCCATTCTACACTGCTTCTATCGGAATACTTCAGTACTCCTTTCTACACTGATCCCTTCCCACTGAGCACTAAAGTGTTCCCTTATGAGCTCCCTGGCAATATATTTTGGTAAACAAAGTTATTTTCAGATGGTTTCTCCAGTGTTGAACTTTTCTTTAAGTGTCCACAAATAGCTCAAACTAAGTCACAACAAAGCGAAATAGACTTTAAACTGTGAAATGTGTTAGGGTCTTTCAATATACAATGAAATTTCTTTTTTAAATCAGAATCCAGAAGCCTTTGATGTTTTCCAGATTTCAAGTAGTTATAATCAAGCAGAGCAAACCTTTCCTTCATGTCAAATGTATCTTTAGAATCCATGGCCATCTTCTCTGACAGTAACAGCACTGTCGCTGGTCAGCTTTTGAATACAGCAGTCTGAGGGTAATTGAGATTGTGGGCTTCTATCGCACTCCATGGCTTTTCATTATGCTTGTAATTACATATTAGTTCCACTTTGGCATTCCTTCAGCAGTACATCTGTGTAGTTTATTTTAACCTCAGACAGTTGCGTCCTTTAAAATATAGACGAAAGGGTGCTAAATGAGTCGTGCTGCGTAAGCGTGTGTGAAATGACCTGGACACCATATTCACAAAAAAGTAGCTCCTAATTTACTCATTTAGGTAAAACTCCCTAAAATAATGGGTATGCCAGTCCTTAATGTAGCACCTCGATTTTTTTTAACTAAGAGTAATCCTTAGCACTAGAAGTAGCACCGAAGACTGGGTGAACTAAAAAGACAAAGAAAGTATTCCTAAGTCGCTAAGACCACTTCACAAACAGTCGCAAAATGGCTGCTATCAATCCACGTCACAATGTCTTGGAAACATTAAACGAATGCTGAATTGCTTAACGGATACCACCTCAGTCGGGAGGGGATAATAATTGGTGTAGATCTTGTGAGGGATGCAATAACATCTCCTACAAACTGAAATAACCCAATCATAGACAGTGGAAACCGTCTGTCTGGCTGAAATTTATCAGTTTTCTTTTCCTTATGTCTCAGGCAGATTACCATCTAATTGACATTTGTATATTTATTACATGAATATATGGTAATAAAACAGTGTCACTATGTGCTGAATATTATTGACTCGTTCAAAATATAGTACAGCTATATGAAACTCTTTGGGGAAGATGGTGGCGCAGGGGATAATGCTATCGTTCAGGAACTGGAGGGTTGCAGGTTTAAGCCTTGGTTCCTCCTGACCCCATCAAAGTGTCCTTGAGCAAAACACTGAACCCCAAACTGCTCCCGGTGAGCAGATCGGTGCCTTGCATGGCAGCCTCCGCCACTGGTGTGTGAATGAGTGTGTGAATGGGTGAATATGAGGCATAAAATGTAAAGCGCTTTCAGTACTCATAGTAGTTCAAATGATTGAACTGTATATAATTCAAATACGTTATAATACAGTACTGTACATAAATTAGACCATATTGTCATTTCGCTACTGAATCTCATTGGCTCAGGTTTGGCAGTTTATCATAAACTTTGTTAAGTCTATATTTGTCCATCCATCCATCCATCCATCCATTTTCCAAACCGCTTATCCTACTGGGTCGCGGGGGTCCGGAGCCTATCCCGGA
>JAODJX010000385.1:0-10810 GCA_026776945.1 Isichthys henryi
AAAGGGGTCCTCTCACTGGAATTGTGGCTGTGTCTAACATACGATACATTCCAAGTTAATTTGAATACACATGCATTAGCATTTGTGAAAATAGATATGGGGACATTTTCAAAATTCTTCCTTCATATGTTTCCATCCATCTTTTAATCCAAACTACTGTGGGGATCCTGGAGCCTACCCTAGGCAGCACAGGGCACAAACATGTACAATCATAACTAATAGTCAACTTAGAGACCCCCAACTGCATATCTTTGGCATGTGGAAACCAGCATACCCAGAGTAAACCTGTATGACCCTGAGAGATACACTATTCAAATGTATGTGTATTAACACAGGATTTAAATGAATCCTTCTGTTCCAGATAAAGACAAAAGATTTGTTATTAACATCAAAAAAGGAAGCACTACATGTTCCCCAAATATTACATGTGCAAAATGTCAAATTGTAGAATATCCCGAAATGAACATTACACTTCCTGAAGTAGGAAACAGGACATCAGGAATAAGTGCAGCTGTTGCTGTGTAAGTGATTTTTTTCTATCTTTGTTCCTCAATTTGACTTTTTCCCTGCTGTTTCTAAGTTGTATTTTTGATTGTATTTTTCTGACTGTATCTTATGTCCATGTCTCGGTATTGTCAGATTGTCAGTGTTGTATGTCTTTCATATTCATATTTATGTTCTGTTTATCACTGTTTTTCTTGCACTATAACCTACAAGTCCATAATTTCATCTCAAGCAATGATGACAATGGCAATAACGATGTTTTGACTATGACCTTTATTGCTGTCAAGACAGTCAGCACTAGACGAGGCCACATATTATGCATCAGAATGATAGCTCTTCTCTAACAGGCAGGTTATGGAAAACCTCACGCAACTGTTGACCATGATGGGAAGTAAATCATCTGCAGGTATCACAATGGGAGAAGCCAAAGGCATTCTGGTGAAAACAGAAGATAAGAACACTCTTCCAGGATCTTCCTTTGTAATCTCTGATTCCATAATGGTAAATATTTTCCCATTGAGATCCTCTGGTCTCCAGGGCTGGGTGCTGCAATGTTTTCTCCAGGGTTTCCTACTGCATGTCAAAGACAGAGTGCTTTATTGCCTGGGACATGCTCCAGGGGCCTATGCAATCCTTCCTTGGATATTTGATTAGATGGTGGAGGTGCTTCATTTAATGCTTTTTTCATATTCATGGAATATACCGGAATTTATGTCCAGTAAAAAGAGGCAGTTTCTTTTCTGGTACATAGGCAAATGCCACTGATAAGGCAAAAGGGTATTGTTGTTTGGGCAATTCCCTTCACAGTGGCTGAATTTCTACTCAATTAGCTTACAGTCATGCATTGCATAATGACATTTCAAGCAACGATGGAGTGTATATACAGTATGGCCGGTGGCCCCGTAAGATTATAACAGAGCTGGAAAATTCCTATCACCTTCTGATGTCATAGTGCAATGTATTGATCACGTGTTTGTGGTGATGCTGGTGTAAACAAACCTACTGCACTGCCAGTCATGTAAAAGATTAGCACATGCGATTATGTACTGTACATAATACTTGACAATGATAACAACTATGTTACTAGTTTATGTATTTACTAAACTGTACCTTTTAATCATTATTTAGAGTGTACTCTAAGTTTACTGTAACCTGTAGTAGGCTAGGTTTGTGTAAATGCACTCTATGATGTTCACACAATCGAGTAATGATGCATTTCTCAGAACACATCCACATGTTGACATGATACATGTCTTTCAATTTTAACCTTTTCTTTCAAAATCTGCAGGCAAAAAAATGTATTTTGGGTTTTGATAATTAAAAAAAATACTCCAAATAAAAATTTTATTAAGTATAATTTAGATAGAGCTTTCTATATCTTTAGAAATTCAGTAAGATTTGAATGTATTTGCATGGTGTGAATACTTTCACAAAGCACTAAACTAATTGATAATTAATTGATAACAAATCATGTGTCCAGCAGGATATGCATAGATGAGTGTAAAAAATGTATTCTGTTTTGTAGATATCTGATGATGAAGAAGCAATTCAAGAATACTCAAGAAGCGTTTCTGTCCCTCGGGAAGCTTTCAACAAAGCAATATCGGTAAACCAAAACAGGTCTTTCCTGGGAGTATTTCTGTTTCCAAATATGACTAAGGTAAATAAAATTGCCTTTGGAAGTTCCTCATGTGTAGTTACCAAAATCTCATCTTTGTAAATGATCTGTTCAAGAGTGTATTTTTATGATCTTTCAGGATGCAGAAACTACCAGTGTTTTAAACAATGAGGTTATTGCAATTGATATGGGAACTGAGATTTCTAATCTCACAAGTTGCATAAATATTACATACAGAAACATCAGTTACAAGACCAAGGTATGGTATAAGACCAAGACAGAACCCTTCAGTGTCTCAGTATAACTTATGTTAAACTATCAAACAGGGTTAATATGTTTTTGAGTGGAAAATGACAATTGAAAATTTATTTTCATGCAGGATGGTTTCAAGGTGATTTGCAGTGCATGGAACGGTGAAGGTAATGTCAGTCCAAGAACAGACGTTGAATAGATTATGTGTTATTAGCATGTTTAACAAAAATCATTCAAATAATTAAAACAAACTTTTTGCTGCAGGAAAATGAACATTCATCCCTTTGGGTTGAATTATGAGGAAATTAACAGTGTTTTCTGCACTTTCACTTGAAGGTAACTACCCCAACTGGATGAGTCAGGGATGCAACACTTTAGGAGACAATAACACTATCACATGCCAGTGTAACCACCTGACCTTCTTTGCAATTCTTCTGGTAAGGCTTTTTCATTGAAGCATTTATTCCAGAGATCCAGCACTTCATTTTTGTCCTCTATAAAGGGCATTATGTTTTTGTTCATATCTCTCATACTATGCACACCACTTTGTTAAATCCTGTTGTTCTAATTAGGGCTTTAATATGACATCATGTATAGGGGTATGACCGTGCCAACTTCCTCTTCCTATTAAATCAAAATTATTTTTTTACACTAGATCTCAAGATAATAAGCAACACAGGAAAACAGCTTCAGAGCCATGAAATGTCATTTACATTTACAGTTATGGCATTTGGTAGACACCCTTAGTCAGAGCGACTTAGATAAGTGCTTTGAAGTCTCCATCAGTGAATACATTCTGATACTGGTTCAGTAGAACCTGGGCTAAGAATACTCTCAGTCTAAAAACTCTGTTAGCAAGCAATACAATTTAAAAAAATGTATTATTATTTTTTTAAATAAGAATATAATCCTGGAAGTGCTAATCCAAGTACTTCTGAAAGAGGCAGGTTATTAGTCATTGTTTGAAGGCACCCATTGACTCAGCTGTTCGGACAACTAGGGGAAGTTCATTCCACCATTTAGGTGCCAAAACAGAGAATAGTATAGATGCATGTCTTCCTTGCACCTTGAGAGATGGCGGGATCAGGAGAGCGGTGCTGGAGGATCGGAGAGAGAATAATGCAGGCCGGGGTGAAATAAGTTCTTTTAGGTAAGAGGGTGCTGGTCCTTTTTTTGGGTTTGTAGGCGAGTATCAAAGTTTTGAATCCAATGCAGGCAGTCACAGAAAGCCAGTTGAGGGAGCGTAACAATGATGTGTTGTGGGAGAACCTGGGAAGGTTGAAAACAAGTCAAGCAGCTGCATTCTGGATCAGTTGCAGAGGACGAATGGCACTCAGAGGCAGATCAGCTAGGAGTGAGTAGTCTAGTCTCGAGATGACAAGGGATTGAACAAATACCTGAGTGACCTGTGAGGACAGAAATGGACAAATCCTTCTGATGTTGAAGAGGAGCAATCAACATGAGTGAGAAGGATTAGCAATATGCGAGGAAAAGGACAGGTGATTGTCCATGATCACCCCAAAGTTGCATGCGGTGACCGAAGGAGAGATCAGAGAGTTGCCCAGAGAGATCATAAGATCCGATGTGAGAATGAATCAGCTGGGATGAACAGCAGCTCAGTTTTACTGGGGTTGAGTTTCAGTTGATGAGCTGCCATCCATGATGAGATTTCACCCAGACATGCAGAGATCTGAGTGGAGATATGAGTGTCTGGCGGTGGAAAAGAGAGGATAAGTTGTGAGTCGTCTGCATAGAAGTCCTGTGGTGTACAGTATTGCATACAGAATAAGCCTCAGACAAAATAAGTATATTTAGGGTTGCCCATGGTGAACTGTGCTTGTGGGTAGAGGAGAACAGAAACAGCTACATAGGCAAAAAACCATTTCATTTTCACACTTAGGTTGATCCTACCGTGAACATCAGTAGCACCAATCTGGAGTCTCTAACCTACATCTCCTACGTTGGCTGCGGCTTGTCGATGTTCTTTCTGGGTATTGCTCTGTTCACACACTTCATTTTAAGGTAGGGCTTTCAATATCATTACTTCATTAACCTTCATCCTACCGACTGGGGTCCCCAAAGAAGAATTTACTGTGACAGACAAAATAATATTAATCGCAAAACTTATATCAGAGATATGATAAAAAAAATATATATATCTCTGTGGTAACACTTCACTTGAGGGGGCACAAATACTTAGTAGTAACTCAGTTACTACTGAAGTACAAATCATGAACAATTGAAGTAGTTCTCATGAACTTGAGAAAAAAATATGCATCTTGATTCAAAAATGATGAAGAAATATGAGATTAATACTTCACTTGTATTATTCATTACTTGTATCTTCAGTAGTTCACAAGAATTTACTGAATTAATTAACAGATATAGTAACAAATATAGTAACTGCTCGGGATGAAAGATCCATCACAATTAATGATCAATGAACATAAGATCTGTGGATAATTAAGACTTGGTTTGTGGTTAATTAAGTAATACCATAATACTACATTATGGGTGCCCCCTCAAGTAAAGTGTTACTGTGATTGTAACTGCTACATAGGTTTGGATCAGGGCACACAAAACTGATGTGCTCACTCTGTTCTGTTTGTAGGAAAGCTAAATCCAATTCAGCGTCCAAAATCCTCATAAACCTTTTTGTTGCCATGTTTCTGCTGGACCTCACCTTCCTTTCCAATGAATGGATCACCTCTTTAGGCAATCTGACAGGCTGTAAGATCATGGGGGCAGTCATGCACTACTCATTGCTCTCTACCTTCAACTGCTTCGCCATTGAAGCCTTACACCTCTGCTTGCACCTCGTTGGTGCTTTGAAATTGGACACCAGTCATTATGTGCTCAAAATGTGCATTGTCGGGTGGGGTGAGTATCCAGTTCTCTGTATACTTCTGATGTGATGATGCAGTTGTGCATGTCTGGGTGAATCCAGTCGATGCCAGTAATGCCTCTGCTTCTTGCCAGCACTTCCTGCTGTGGTCGTCACAATCCTCTTGTGCCTTGGAAAATATGGACAACAAACTGCCAACTTTGGTCAAAGTAGTAACGTAACAATGTAACTCTTCTTTTTGTATTTCTAAAACATTAGATAAATACTGTTATGAAAATCAGTGCAAGTAACGCCACTGGTGGTAATGTTACTGTATTGAATCTTATATTTCAGTACTGAGGATTTGCTATCCTTGTGATTTCAGGTGCTGGATAACGGACATCTTAGTCCATTATATTGTGAACATTGGCTATTATGCGTTAGTGTTTCTGTTCACCTTCACCATCTTCATCATCATTGTGAGAAGGCTTGTGTATTTCATGGGCAAAACAGGAGGCACTTCCAAGGCAGGCACGGGAAGAGCTGATATATTAACTATAATGGGACTGTGCTGCCTGCTGGGAGTCACCTGGGGCTTTGCCTTCCTCAGCTACGGGCCCCTCACAATACCAGCGCTCTACATATTCACCATCCTGAACTCATTTCAAGGTGAGTTGCAGAAACACTCAGTATGTTTACATGCGCACTAAGAAAATCAAAAAATGTGTTAGTCCGACTAAAACTGGACTTTTAAAGTACATGTAAACATGTTAGTCTGCCTGGAATTGTACTAAATCGAATTTCTTGAAGTTGGACCAAGACACCCCAGAAATTGTGATTGGAGGTCGATTTACTCCATGGCTACGTTCACACTGCTCAGATTGGATTTGTCTATCTCGACGGTTCGCATTCATAACTACAAGTGACCAGTATCTGACCAGTTTCGGTCCTGCGAAACGTCACGAATGCGCACATTGATACGTTTTTACACGGGTCAACTGCGTCACCTACAGCAAAAAACATCATATCTGTGGGACGACACATAGCATTAAAAATGGAGGCGTTAGTAGCTCACGCATGTATCGCACTTTACTCTGGAGGAGGACAAACAGTGAATCAGCTGTACATGAGCAAGTCGAAAAGGAGAAAAAAAGTCAGGCAGCTAGCTTTTTCTGTTTTTGCAGTTATTGCTGGAACTGCTGCACCAAGAGATGTGTGGGAACGAGCCTGTCATTGCAGGCTGATGATGTCAGCGCATGCGTATAAGCAAAAAGCCACATGAATTCCGATCTGAACGTTCACATTCAGGTCGCATGGCCGCGAATCGGATATGTATCTGATTTAGTACCACATATGAAAGTGACACAAATCCAATTTGAAAAGATCATATTTGCGTGTCCACACAGCCCTGAAAAGAGCAGATCTGTGTCACATTAAGACAAAAAATCTGATTTGAGTCACTTCAGCATGGCAGTGTGAACGTAGCCCACGTATACATTCAGTCGGGCTCAATCTGGCCTAGGCGCTCTGCGCATGATCCACAGTTTGCTCTCCTTGCTTTGACCAGAAAGTAACTAAAGATGCATGGAGCATAGCAGAGGACGTACAGCATATACTAACTGTACAGGGCTGTAAATGTTGTGATCGAAGGTGGACAGGCAGGCAGGAAGCGGAGAAGGACGAGGCAGATATGCAGGACTGCGGGATACGAGGGATTATTAAGGGAGACAGGGCAGACAGCGACGAACCAACATCAATAACGGACCTGGGGAATACAGACTTAGACGTGGACTAAATACGCAAGACAAGCCCAAATAACAGGAAACAGCTGGGCACAATCGGGGAAGCACACGTGGATGATCAGGGGGCGTGGCACACACGAGGACTGGGCGCGCAGGTTATGACAAATCCGCCCCCCGGCCCCCCCGGACGTGCCCTAAGGGGAGCGGCAGACGACGAGACCGGGGCACAGGACCTGGAACACAAGAGCAAAAAACATCAACGAGGGACCGGGAACAGCACGGACAGACAAAACAAGCACAACGGCAGAAGCCAGGACAGGACCTGACACAGAACAGGGAACGCAGACAGGCAGATAAGGAAAGGAGACACAGAGGAAACAGAGAACAGAGGAACAAAAGGGCTAGGAGTGAACCCGGGAGGCACAGAGGGATGAGGGGCAGAGGCAGGAGGAACAGAGGGACAAGGAGGGAACTGAGGAGGCCAGATGGGAAAGGCCGGGGGACAAAGGGGAGCCCGAGGGAGCCACAGCGGGCGACGAGCAGCAGCCGGAGGGGCCGCAGGTGACCGGGAGGCCAGAGCAGGAGGGGACCTCGCAGGGGGCGTAGTAGTAGGACTGGACAACGCGCAATATTAATACCATAATTGTATGTTGTGCACATCCAATTCTTTCATCGCTAGTCAACTAGATTAATTTAAAGTTTACCTCCACTGCTTTTGCCTGAGCGCTGCATGCATTCTCCAAAACAATCATAATCATTTTCATCCTTGCTGTTTCAATCACTCCTAGACCGGTTTGTGAGAAATTTATATTGAACTCCTTTTTTATTACATAAATAACCCTATATTTATTGTAACAAAATCACATCACAATATTTGGTTACTTCATTTGTCAACACCCACTATTATTAATTTTATTATTTTTTTCTGAGATGTAATAGGTCAACTGGAAAAAGCTCAATACTAACAAGGTGAAAGGAACCATATCACCACCTATTGCAGCGGAGTCAAACATACTTCTGTCAATAAATCGATTCCCCTCCCGTGCATGTATACTGGGACAGTAATCCGATTAAATGGCATAGTTGGGCTATAACCGTAGCTTGACTTAGTTGTGCATGTAAATGAACTGACTGTGTCAAAACAACATGTATATTAATCCTCACCCCTCTGTGACCAGGTTTTCTGTCTCTGTCATGATTCCATGTGTGCGGGGTTTGCATGTTCCTCCTATAACATTGTGGGGTTTACTCCGGGTCACATGCTGAGGTGAATTAGAGTTGCCAAACTGCCCATAGGTGTGACTGGTGTGTGAGTGGGTTGGTGCCCCATCCATGTGTCCATAGCCTCCGGGATAGGCTCCAGACCCTTAAGACCCTGAATAGGTATGGAATTTGGGTATGGAAAAAAACATGAATCCTCTTAGGACAGAAATGACTACTTGCACTAGCGGCTATGCTGATTTTTGTTACTGCTAATTAGCGTTGGTAAGTTGGCGGCTTAGTTAACATTACAGCACTAAACAGTGTTCCAGATGCAAACTACAGAATGTATAGAAATGTACACATGTAAATGTTCATTTGCCAGTTTTTAATGGGCTCGGATTTGTACTAGATTTACTAGAGGAAGAACTATTGATGAAATAGAATTAACCTGGTGTCTTTTTTGCAGGCTTCTTTCTGTTCATCTACTACATCAAATCAAGCAAAGCGACTGTTGGAGAGGAAAGTGAAAGCTGTTCAAGCAAACAATCAACCACACTCCACAGCATGGTAGGACACAACAACCCTTATGCAGAGAAAGACCGAAGACCCAAACACAACCAGTGACTGAACACTGAGAAGGATGTTCTTGGAAAAATTTGTATTTGGTCACATCCTTTGAGTACATTAGCCTACACATCTCATTGCTCATTTCCTTCCATTATACTGTTACATCTACATCTTTAAAAGCACATTTATTTCATGGCTTTAACTCAGTTCGAAATTCGTTTGAATGTACATTCCCCTTACAAGAATCAGAGGGAAAAATCTACACATGCAAGACTAAAGCTTAGTAAACTTCTAAGGCCACCATTTTAAATTGCCCTATTGGCACTCACAACAATCCAAAGATATATATAAATACACACACTGCAGGACTTTATAGTGCGCCCATGTCACTTGCATATATGAGTAAAAATGCCGGTGTGCGAACGTGAAAAAAGATTTAGGCGCACTGGTGCGAGTGACTTCTGACATCACCTACGAAAATAAACTGAAACCACAAATGGAGCTCCCAGTGAGTGAGCCATACTTCACACACAAAGCCATATTTAAATATATTTACATGCTAGTTGCGTGACACGCTACAATTGGCTGCTTCAGAATGTACTAATCTATATATATATATATTAAGTATACACTTGAATCGCTATTGTAGATGGGGATGGGCGGTCTTTTATTTCGAAAAGATATAAAAAGTGACAGATAATGCTTTCTCATATTCATATAATTATCCGAATAAAAATGCAGAGTAACAAGCCGCTTCAGCTGAAAACTCCTAAAACGCAGAGTTGCCAACTTTCGTCAGCTGGCTGGAGTGAGATTTTCAGTTCCAGACAAATCCGCACACACAGGCACACGCCTGTATCAGTTTAATTACCTTGTAAATAGTCTGTAGGGTTTGCAAACATTACCAACGCTTCTGATGTCGCTAATTTTAGATTTATGATGGAATAATATATACGTGCCGTAAGATTTCTGAGGTCTGTGAGGTGTACGAAGTTTTTCTTTTGTTGATTTGTATAAAAAACATTACTTAATAGTTGTTCAAAAACATAAACTTTGACGAACATGTCACCAGTTACATGTCACCAGTAAACCATGTCTACTTATCCAACATTTTATAAAAATAAATAAATAAACATACTGCATTTGAAAACTTTCCAGCTTTACGAATTGAGGACAGAGCAGCCAATCTGATAGGAACATTACGGCTTTTTGGTTGAGGGTGTTTGATTCGCTGATGTTAACACTAATGGAATATTATAGAAAGCAGAAGGGCTGTTAGCGAATATATATTGCTTTTTAATTTGCTACTATATATGTATGTAACTAGGTTATTTTGCTTGCTGTGGGCAATTACACAAAATCCGGTTTTTTGTTTTTTAATTATTTGTTAATTTCCTGTTAGGACACGACATCAGAGTGTGTTTTTAGAAAAGTCAAACGCGCAGATAAACCAGTTACACACACCTTATATATAAAGCTTGGCCAAGCCACTTGGATTTAATTACAGCATGAATTGTAATGTGAAATGTGATAAAGCATCAAAAGAAATCCAAAATACGAAATTAAAACGCTAGTTTCTTGTCGGTTTTGTCTGTCATTCTTAACCTTTCCATTCCACTAGCTTGTATCTGAAATTGTATTACTATATAATGGTACATTAATTTTGAGTGCTTAAAACAGAATTGATTGGGCACCCAAATTTTTGTCTGTGCTCCTAAACTTTTTGACTTAGGGGCACAAGTGCTCTTTGAAAAAAGTTAGAGTAGAGTCCTGCACACACACACACACACAGACACACACATGCACACACACGACACTGTTCACTCGTATAGAGGAGATTTTAGGAAATGTGTTTTAGCAATTCAGAAAAACTGTAGAATGTTAAGGTATGTCAGTCTACTTTGAAAGTGGATGAGAGGCTTCAGACTTCAGACACCAAAGGGTTACAGTAAATACTTATTATGCTTTGTTTCTTTTATGTTCCTCCTTTTGAGTCTGGTACTATGACAAAAAAATTCCCAATCTATCTATCCAGTGCTGTAGTGATGTACAGTACTGTCAGCAAAACAGCATGATACTACCACCACCCTGCTTGACCAT
>JAODJX010000386.1:0-10804 GCA_026776945.1 Isichthys henryi
TGCGATGGGCTGGCCCCCCATCCTGGGTTGTTCCCTGCCTAGTGCCCATTGCTTCCGGGATAGGCTCCGGACCCCCTCGACCCAGTAGGATAAGCAGTTTTGAAAATGGATGGATGTAAAGGACCCTTCCCACCCATACCACAGACTCTGTGGTATCTCCGCCACCACCGGGCTGTGCAACAGCTTCATACCACAAGCCATCGGAACTCTGAACGCACACTAACAACTGGACCATCTCTCTTTAAATACCTCTAAACTGCATATACAAAAACTACCTCTAAACCGCAACTACACTTTACTTACTGTCCACTGTTACTTGTGTATTATGCATCCATTTCATGTGTAATACCAGCCATTATGGTTTATGTCCCTCCACTGTTACAAACTGGAATTGTGTGCTGTCTGTTTAACGTCCTGACTATTATTATTTGTATTGTATTGTTTGTTGATTCTGTTACTGCACTTTGTAGTGTCTTATGTTGGAGTAAATCCTGCCAACTGCCTTGTGCAACTGCACAAATCATACAAAGTTTACGCCTCTGCACTATTTATTATCTCTGCACTATTTATTTACTGCCTGTTTGCACCTTGCACGCCCTGTTACCGTGATGTTAATTGTAGTATGTGTTACTATATGTTGCATCGGGGACATGGAGAAACGTTGTTTCATCACTCTTCATACATGTATGAAGCTGCTGATGACAATAAAGTAACCTTGAATCTTGATGTGACGTGTTGTGCATTCAGAACTGCTCTGCAGCATGCCTTGTTGTAAGAAGTGGTTATTTGAGTTACTGTTGCCTTTCTATCAGCTTTAGCCAATCTGACCATTCTTCTCTGACTTCTGTCATCAAGAAGGCATTTTCGCCCAGAGAACCGCTGCTCACTGGATGTTTTTTCTTTTTTGGGCCAGTCCCTGTAAACCCTAGAAATGGTTGTGCGTGAAAATCCCAATAGATCAGCAGTTTCTGAAATACTCATACCAGTCTGTCTGGCAGGAGCAACCATGCCATGTTCAAAGTCACATAAATCACCTTTCCTCCCCATTCTGGTATTTGAAATTAACAATAACTAAAGTTCTTGACCTGTATTTGCATGATTTTATACAATGTCCTGATGTAAATTAGATGTTTCCTTCAACAGGCTGTTGAACCAGTATACTTAATAAAGTGACCTGTGTATGTGTATACAATTCAAAAGTTTGGGGTCACACAGGAATTTCTGACTTAGGTTTCCAAAATAAAAGCAAATTTTTGCCATTAAACATCAAATTAATCAGAAATCACATTGTGAGTGCAGTAAATGTGCAATGTAATATCTTCACTGGCATACAGAGGCCCATTATCAGCAACCATCAGTCCTGTGTTACAATAGCACGTTGTGTTTGCAGAAGTTAATTATTTTAAAAGGCAAATTTGATCATTAGAAATCCCTTTTGAAATTATGTTAGCAGAACAGAAAACTGTTGTGCTGATTAAAGAAGCAATAAAGCTGGCCTTCTTTAGATTAGTTGAATATCTGGAGCATCAGCAGTTGTGGGTCTGACTGAAGACTGAAAATGGCCAAAAACAACCTTCTTCTGAAATTCATCAGTCTATTCTTATTCTGAGAAATGAAGGCCATTCCGTGGGAAATGTGTAAGTGACCTCAAACTACACACACACACACACACCAGTCTAAACTTTTGACACGGCATATATATAGTATAGAATATATTATAAATAAACCTTTCTATGGGTAAGTATGAACAATCTTTTGACTGGTATGTATACCACACACACACACACACACACACGCACACACAGAAAACTCATTACAGCTTTCATAAAACTGTATAGTTCTTTATTAGCCTGGACCATCTGATATTTAAGAATAAAATGTTAATATGGAAAATATACATTGTTTCTCCACCTTGCTGCAGTAACCCAGCTGGTTTTATCCATCATTTATGCAGCACTGAGAAAGGAAACTCTTTCCCTTTTCCCAGTTTACTGCTTAAGTAGCACAGGAGACATGGAAGATAAAAATACTCATGAATATATGTATTAAAATGCTTATGAATAAAAAAGGACGGAAATCACAGTGGAGGATTTCACCATATGCCCTGGACCTACATAGCAGCCGATTCAAATAAAGAAACCAATTATTCATCAAATGAGGATACCCAAAAGCACAGTCAGCTGTAACAAGGTTTCTGGTACCCGTCTGTTTGAACCAGTATGTTCTGGGTGCTAAATAAATGACTAAAATATAAATAGTGCATAGTAATCAATAAACAGACATGGACACTTATAGCTGTTTTAAAAAGAATGTCACTAGTCATGACAAGCTACTGCTATCAATGGTTTTCAGTTCACCTCTCCTGGAGCTCACACCTTACTGTGATCCCAATGATTTGATCACGATGTTTTATGCCCCTGGTAGGGTCACCCAAGGCAAACAGGTCCTGGGTGAGGAACCAGACAAAGTGCAGCTCATTAGACCTCTTATAATTAGTTAGAGCATAGATCCATGTTTTCCCTCACCCGGACGCAGGTCACTGGGGCCCCCCCAGAGCCAGGCCTGGGGGTGCGGCTCGATGGCGAGCGCCTGGTGGCCAGACCTGCACCCATGGGACCTGGTCGGGCACAGCCCGAAGAAGGCACGTGAGTCACCACCTGTAGGGGCCAAAGGGGTCGGTTGCAGTGTGAGTTGGGCAGTGGCCGAAGGCGGGGACCTTGACGGTCTGATCCTTGGCTGCAGAAGCTAGCTCTAGGGACATGGAATGTCACCTCTCTGGTGGGGAAGGAGCCTGAGCTGGTGTGTGAGGTTGTGAGGTTCCGACTAGATATAGTTGGGCTCACCTCGATGCACGGCTTGGGCTCTCCTTGAGGGGGGTTGGACCCTCTTCCACTCTGGAGTTGTCCGCGGAGAGAGGCGCAGAGCAGAGGTGGGCATACTTATTGCCCCAGAGCTGGGCACCTGTACATTTGGGTTTACTGCGGTGGATGAGAGGGTAGCCTCCCTTTGCCTTTAGGTGGGAGGACGGGTCCTGACTGTTGTTTGCACTTATGCGCCAAAGGGCAGTTCAGAATACCTACCCATTTTGGAGTCCTTGGAAGGGGTGTTGGAGAGCGCGCCTCCTGGAGACTCTCTTGTTCTGCTGGGGGACTTCAATGCTCACGTGGGCAATGACAGTGAGACCTGGAGGGGCGTGATTGGGAGGAATGGCCTCCCCGATCTGAACCCGAGTGGTGTTTTGTAATTGGACTTCTGTGCTCGTTACGGATTCTCCATAATGAACACCATGTTCAAGCATAAGGGTGTCCATATGTGCACTTAGCACCAGGACACCCTAGGCTGCAGTTCAATGATCGACTTTGTGGTTATGTCATCGGACTTGTGGCCGCATGTATTGGACACTCGGGTGAAGTGAGGAGTGGAGCTGTCAACTGATCACCACCTGGTGCTGGGTTGGCTCTGCTGGTGGGGGAGGAAGCCAGTCAGACTTAGCATATGCAAGCGTATAGTGCAGGTCTGCTGAAAATGTCTGATGGAATCCCCTCCAGCAGAACTTCACCCATGTCCCAGAGGAGGCGGGGGATACTGGATCCAAATGGGCCATGTTCCGTGCCTCCATTGTGGAAGCAGCTGACCGGAGCTGTGGCCGTAAGGTGGCCGGTGCCTGTCGCGGCAGCAATCCCCGAACCCGCTGGTGGACGGCTGAGGGATGCTGTCAAGCTGAAGAAGGAGTCCTATCGGGCCTTTTTGGCCTGTGGGACTCCAGAGACAACTGATGAATATCGATGGGCCAAGCAGAGCACGACTTAGGCGGTCGCTGAGGCAAAAACTTGGGAGGAGTTTAGTGAGGCTATGGAGAACGACTTCCGGACAGCTTCAAGGAGATTCTGGTCCACTATTTGGCAGCTCAGAGCGGAAAAGCGGTACAGTATCAACACTGTTTATGGTGGGAATGGGGCGCTGCTGACCTCAGCTCAGGACTTTGTGGGTCAGTGGATGGAATACTTCTAAGACCTCCTCAATCCCACCGATATGCCTTCCAATGAGGAAGCAGAGTCTGGGGACTTGGGAGTGGACTCACCTATCTCTGGGGTGGAGGTCGCTGAGGTGGTTAAAAAGGTCCTTGGTAGCTGAGTCCCGGGGGTGCATGAGATCTGCCCGAAGTTCCTTAAGGCTCTGGATGTTGCAGGGCTGTCTTGGTTGACACGCATCTGCAGCATCGCATGGACTTTGGGGGCTGTGCCTCTGGATTGGCAGACTGGGGTGGTGGTCCCTTTCTTCAAGAAGGGGGACCGCAGGGTGTGTTCCAACTATAGGGGGATAACACTCCTCAGTCTCCCTGGTAAGGTCTATTCGGGGGTGCTGGAGAGGAGGGTCCATCGGAGAGTCGAACCTCGGATTCAGGAGGAGCAGTGTGGTTTTTGCCCTGGCTATGGAACAGTGGACCAGCTCTATACTCTCAGCAGGGTCCTGGAAGGTTCGTGGAAGTTTGCCCAACCAGTCTCCATGTGCTTTGTGGACTTGGAGAAGGCATTTGACCGCGTCCCTCGGGGAGTCCTGTTGGCAGTGCTCCAGGAGTATGGGGTGCCGGGTTACCTTATAAGGGCTATAAGCCAAAGCTCTCGATTTACTAGTCGATCTATGTTCTTACCCTCACCTATGGTCATGAGCTGGGTCGTGAATACAAGTGACCAAATTGGGTTTCCTCTGCAGGTTGGCTGGGTTGACCGGAGATAGGGTAAGAAGCTGTCATTCAGGAGGGACTCAGAGTAGATCTGCTGCTTGAGAGGAGCTAGATGAGGTGGCTCGGGCATCTGATTAGGATGCCTCCCGGACACCTCCCTGGGGAGGTGTTCCGGGCGTGTCCCACTGGGAGGAAGCCCGGGAAGACCCAGAGTCTCCCAGCTGGCCTGGGAATGCCTCGGGATTTCCCCAGAGGAGCTGGAAGAAGTGGTCGGGGAGAGGGAAGTCTGGGTTTCCCTGCTTAGACTGCTGCCCCCGCGACCTGACCCGGACAAGCAGTAGATGATGCATGGATGGATGGTTTTCAGTTCAGCACACCGACACTTTTTTGTAATAACCAACCAGTTATTCAGCCTAACTAGTCTATTAAGGTACTACAAAACTTTCACTGGTTAATTACTTTCATACTAATGACATTTTGGCCACGGTGGCACAGTGGTTAGCACTGCTGCATCACAGCACGAAGGTCCTAGGTTCGGTCCTGGGTCTTTTCTGTGTGGAGTTCATACGCTCTTCCTATGTTCACGTGGTTTTTTTGCCAGGGACTATGGTTTCCTCCCACAGTTAAAATGCATGCAGGATAAGTTGATTGATGAGTCGAAATTGGCCCCATGTGTGCACCCTGTGGTGTGTTGGCAACTGCCCAGGGATAGTTCCTGCCAGCACCCATTGTTCCCAGGATAGACTCTGGTTCCCCCCACGACCCCAGTTGAGATTCAAAAAATGGATGGACGGATCCAGTGTTGGTATGAGTAATATCTGACAACACTTAGAGGAAGATATCCCAACCCATGTTGTAACTCACAAATGTCATATTTAATTCTTCAAAACATATGTATGTATAGTTTTTCCGATATGAATATTTCATGAAGTTATAGCTATAAAATAAATATAGTTCCATAAATAAAACAGCATCCTGTATTTTTGGGATCAGTTATAAGTTATAATCTCTAGCTAAGCCTGCACTCTCCCATTCCTACTGGCAGATTTGCTCATTCGTTCACAAAAAGCTGGCTGCTGGCTGCATGATGTGTCACGACAGCTTTGTGAAAAACATGCAGAATGCCACCCCAGACCAAATATTAACTGTTCTAGGACTTGGTCTATGGACTGTAAACTCTGGGCAGGCGTTAAAATATTTTTAGACATTGACTTTCATAGCTGAACAGACTACTTTCATGACAGATTCTGGGTATTGTAACTGAAGTACATTCTCCTTTTCACCTAAATGAATGTGCAATTTACAGTATCTAGGCAATAATGTAAATGCAGAGTGAGTCCACTGACTTCACTGTCTGTTTTTATATTTTATTGAAAGGCCAAATTTGCAGGACAGTATTAGACCAAGGAACTTCATGGACAGGGGTTAATACTATCCAATTAATTACTACAATAAAGAAACTCCTCACAACCATGGCCAGGATGAACAGGTGGGCGGTTGGATGGATGGATAGAAGGATGATGGAAGGATGAATAGAATAAAGAGGTGGAATAAAAACCACCACACCCTACAGCTCTCTTACACACTTGAGAAAACTGTACGATGTGTAATCTATTATCAATCACTTCTCTGACCACAAACCTCACCAGGGAAAGCTGTGGGAAATATTATCATCACCACCAGCATCATTTTTCAATAACGCATTTTAGTATTTGGGTTGTTTTCCTGTCATCCAAGTTCCACAAAGACTTGGCAAAATCATCTGTAAATTCACAGATATTTGTACCATAATATTGCAGTTTGCCCCTCTGCTCAATAATGTCCACATTTAAAATTGTTTATATTCTTTCATATTGGCAGTTATTAGAGGTTTCATTTATCACAACTATACCACTAACAAGAAAATACAAAATAATTTTTTTAAATAATTTATTTATGTGTATGTACTGTCCTCAAACTAAAACAGGGAAAACAGCAAATTATGCGTATAACAAGAAACATAACAGCATAAAAAAAACATAGTGGAACAACAAAACAAAAGTGTGTAACGAGCTCAAGCTTAATGCAAAACGAAGTAATCGTTTATGTTCTTAAAACTCTTCACAGATTGTGTTAAGAGACTGGTAAAATATGTAAGCAGTAATAGGAGGCCATTTTTGAGAGTTTTGGCACTTATTGTGTGCAGTTTTCAAACTTGGTTAGATGTTTAAGTTGGTCATAATCACATTGTAATTTGCAGTTAAATTTTATTATTTGCCATGTTTAAAAAAGTACTTTCATGACAGCCTGGGACTTCCTCTTAGACCACGACTTCTAAGAAAACTGTAGAAATCTAGAAAACCGCAAACCCATGAGGTAACAGACATCCTAGATTAGATGCCAGTATATAAACACAGGAAGAACATGCAAACTGCACACATATAGGTGGGGGCACAGAAGGGGGAGAGTCAGTTTAACTGCCTTTAGCTCAATAAATGAATGTTAAACATCAGATCACTGCGACTCATGGTACTTTGGTTTCCAAGAATTTAAAGCATTTTGTTATTCTTATTGTTGAATAATGTATGAAAAGATATCAGTAGAAAGAATGTTTTTACAGTATTTCCAAAAACTAATCAATATTTAACTGAAACTTGACAATATTATCAAACATTTGCAATAACTAGATTGCCTACTTGGATAAGAATGATTGTTGTAGTTACTTTCACACTTTCAAAAGGTCGTCCTTCTGCAACTATCTCATGTAAAATTAAACTTCTCTTCACTTTTAGGGACAATTTGCCTGAAGGGGAACTAAGATCAAGTCACTGAAATCATTCGTTTTCTGGCAGGATTTTGGCATTAAGTTTCTTGATGAAAGTCTTTCAGGGAGTAATTTGCACAGATTCACCTTTTCACTCAAAGTCAGGGGAGAGGTAAAGATTCAGGGACCCAATCAGCAAAATTTCTGCATATATAGAGAATCCACACTTGTCCAAAAGCTGTGTTTTTGAATTATAAAGACAACTTGGCACAGTACTGATGTTGAAAACATTGACATTTATTTTGTGATTTGAGAAGTTATACATTATAGGATAAATTCTAATTTATGACATTATAATATAGGCAAAGATATTATACATAAATTGCAATTTGTATACATAAATAGAAAATCTGAGGTAGGGCCTCAAGAATTAATGACATTTTGAAATAATGCATTTCACATGTAATATATGATTCTTTTCTCTTTTCTGGCACAAGATTCAAAACTTTATATTTTTATATATTTATATATATATATATGTATGTTTATAGTATATGGTGATAGTCTATATGGTAAAGTAGTTGATGTCATGGTTTGTAAGAGGGGTACATATCTATATCCATAGGCAGCAGTACCCCACATAGACACACATATGACATTACGCAAGTAATTAGAAATTTAACCTATACACTGATAGGTCCACAATAAAGTGCCCAAAAGACACAACATACACTAGATAAGTGACATTTTTTTATTTAGCTATATATTGCAGACTATAGGCTACTCTGTATTTTTATATTGAAATACACACAATATTCTAAAATTAGAAGACATCTATAAGGCCAATGGTTACCTGAAGATGCATTGTGGCATGTTGGCAATCATCAACAAACACTAATGGAAAGTGACTGGCAGTATCTCAGTCTTTCTGACATGCCAATTTTCTCTTTTTTTTGTCTTTAAACCCTTCGTAAAGCGTTCCTTCTTTGGTTATCTACTGCCTAAAGTTGACTTATAGGCATTAAAACAACACACATTATATGAATGCAAATACTAGGATGAACAATAACTTTTCTGCATGCCAGTAATCTGAGGAGGTACTGATGTCTACAAGAGCAATGGCTGGATTGACACATGCAAGGGGGAAGAGGGGGTGAAAATGCAAGCATACATTGGACATCTGTGACATAAACTGCATGACAAGGAAGCATGGCAACTTATATTCAAGCCTGACAACTTGAGGGCCTAAGAGTGCTGAGAGTGGCTCCATGTAAGCTGTAAATTTCAGGAAAGAAGAAAAAATTGGATTCACGGTAACACAAGGGTTGCTGTTTCTACCCATAAACATTGTGCCAATTCTCTAGATAACTGACTGACTTTTCTCAAGCAGTTAGAGGCTTTTGGAGACTTTTAGCCAAATGCATGGCGTGGAACGCTGTCTTCTGTGAAGAATTGCCTGTGCATAAAGGGCATTTCTCCATTGTCAGCTTATTGGAAAGATTATTTGAACAACCGCAATGATGTATTTCACACAGCCTTCCATTGCACATTCAGTTATCTTCCAGTGCTGGGGGGCTGGGGGAAGATAGTAAAGACAATACCAGCAAGAAACATTTATAGACACACAAGAGAATCAGTTAAAACACACGTCCATAAATAAAAGTGACACATCATTATAAGTGCCTCAACAACTGGGATTCCACTTTTTCTATTATCCTCTCTTTTTTTACCATGTAACACGATAAGAGGGAAAAAAAATCATATTTTATAGAGCGCTTCATTAACACAACAGCATATGGCAATCAGAACGTCCTCATCACTAGTCATATCTGCTGTGATACTTCTCCTTCCAATCACACTCTTCAAAGCACCGATTCCAAGATATTTCAGTAATCAGAGCAAATTACATTGTCCATAGAAAAAAAAATGACAGCAACCTCCTTAGGGAAGACAAGGAATCATGTACATTGAAAAAATAGGCTAGTTTAACTACAAAATGAACAATATTGGTAAGAATCATTGCTCATTTCTGCATATACGCAAAGACCTGAGGGGTGACTTTCCCCAGTTCTGCTTAGCTTGAAGTCGACTCTATTCAGGCAATCCTGTCTGAAAAAACAGGATTTTGCTGGCCAATGCTGATATTATATACAAGCTAAATAGATTATTTTAAAAACATTAAGCTGATTCACATAGAACACAACATGTCTGTTTTCCATGTCAACACTGTGTCTTGAAATTTTTATGTCTTCTTTTTCAATATTAGTACACAATGTGACACTTGAAAAATGTGTAATCACTCATCTTGTCCTGAATGCTGATGGTATAACACTCAACACCTACAGATGTAGCTGATGAATTTGTTTACCTGAGACCCTATTACATGAAAGACAGACGAATATTTCATGGCAAAGCGGTCCCCCAAAGTCCACAACAGTATCTCAGACCAGGCGAGTTCCAGTAAAAAGTTTCTAAGCTATTCTATACTATCTCACTACCTCTAACAGTTGCTCAGATATTCATAAGGATGGGAGTACATCTGCACACGCTACATGAACACTTTTTAAAAAGTGTAAATTTTTACAACATACAGTTATACAGTCGACTTGCAATTCAGAATCATACCCATTCTCGCTTAATTTTTTTTAACCCTACTAACATTACATACATGAGTGGGAAAACGATTCACAAATGCCAGAAAGAGACCACAACATAGACCATTGAACAACAGACTCTATATTATGCACATATATATGGCCATTGGTTATATTTAAAGTTGCAACGTACAGCTGAATGCTGCTTTTGTCTTTAAAAAAGAAAAATTAAAAAGGATGAAGCTACAAAGGTACATCCTAAACTATCAAAGTAGACAGAGAGTATTACTCACCAAGTGAAAAGGCCAAGGGCACAGTATTTACCCCTAGATGAGACAATGGTGTGTCTAGACTCTACTGGAGTATCCATGACAAACAGGTTACAAGTAAAAACAATAAAAACAGCATTATGTAAAACAGCATTATTTTTACACAAGGCAGACACAAATTTCAATATAACTGAGATATCATTCAACCTGGGAGCTGTATATTATCTTTTTTTTTTTTTGTACTAGACTCCCAAGGAATTCCTCAGGCATAGATATTTAATTTAATCTAATCCACATTTTGAACAAAAGAGGTACCGTACATTTTAAAGGTATATTTTTAAATATTCTGTCATTTGTCATTTAATCGGGTTTTTTGCTGCCAGTGCCTGTAAAATTAGTTCAGGAAAAGAACATAATGAAATAAATGTTAGACAGATAGACAGACAGACAGAGATAGATAGATAGATAGATAGATAGATAGATAGATAGATAGATAGATAGATAGATAGATAGA
>JAODJX010000387.1:0-10789 GCA_026776945.1 Isichthys henryi
CCCAGGCGGGGATTCGAACCCAGGTCCCAGAGGTGTGAGGCGACAGTGCTAACCACTGCACCACCATGCCACCCCAAACCAGCTTCCTTTTTATGCAAATTAAGAAAACTGAAATATTGGCTTGAAGCCACTATGAATTAACTTTGTAGATTACCTACTGAAGCCTGAGAGAGACGGCCAAAAAGTAGACCATATCATTCTGGCCTGGTTTTTCACCAGAAGGACTGATAGAGACACACACAGATACACATACACACACACACACACCCTACACCCACATTTGTATTCATATCTTTGTGGGGACTATCCATTCATTTCTATGGGCATAACCTTAATCCCAACTATGACAACCTTAACTCTACCCAGCCCTAACCTTAACCATAAGTAAACATACAAAACACAAGACTTATGGCATTTTTAGTTTTTTGATTGCATTCATAGATCTTTGTAGGTATCTGAAAAATGGTCCCCACATCATCAAAATAACAGGTTTTATCACATTGTAATATAAACACACACACAGTACAGTCTTCAATTTAAATGCACTATGTGGCCTACCAGTTCTGAAAGCTGTTAATTTACATGTTTGCCGAGAGCATTTGAACAAGCAGAAAATGAAAATGGGTTAACAAGATTCCGTTCTGTAGCTATGGCTAAGAGGAATTCATTTGAACTGAATAACATATACAAATATTTAGTAAGAGAGAAGAGCATTTAAAATCAGAGACAGAAATTCAGAATACACTGAAGTTTACATTAGAGAAGAGATTAATAAAAAAGCATGCTCAACGCTCCAGATAAAAGTGACCATTGACATATGAATAAACACGTAAAACATAGTTTAATGGTAACCTTAACCTTATACTACCACTGGCCAGTGGAGAGTTAAACTAATAACCAAATAGCTCATTTTGGAAACATCACAGCAGCTCTAACCAAGTCACTGGAATATAGAAAACATCACAATTGCTACAGTAACTGCATATATCACATATTCTGCATTAATCACCTTCAAGAAACATAAATACTGCTTTATAAAAATACAAAAATTATTAAACAGACAAACATGATGCCAAATTGATATGCATTCACTTCGTAACTTTCACCAACAAGTTAAACTGGAAGAAAACTAGAGAATGTTCTTCCAAGCTCTGTGTGAAGACAACAGCAACTGTTTGTGGATAACAAAAAAAAAAAACTATTGTCCTTTTATTACTATTTTGCTGACTACTTATGTTAAATACAGGCAATTCACAACTCATTTGTGCAAAAAACATCCATTTACGGAATTGCTAATGGAAAAAGGCGGCCTACGCCAGTAAATTAACACTTAATCATTTAATTTACTTAATATTGGTTTGGTTTATTTGTCTTTTGTTATATGGTGTCTTCAATGGCCTGGGAGAGTCAATTCAGCTTACAAAAAATCTGACTTGGATAAGTGTCTGTGGTACGGATCACTTACGTCAGTCGAGAACTGCCTGATGGGTAAATGCCTTAAGATGCAGCTGCACTCTGTAGCTTCGGAAGGAAGCATGGATACTGCAGGCTCCACCCACCCAAGGGTAGCTTTAAGAGATCCGAGCGGATGCCTATAAATAGATTTCTTCTAAATGGTTCTCATCAAAGGAGGATACCTGGTTCTGGAGCTGATAATGCACTACAAGTTAGGATATGAGCTTAGCTGCATTTTTTTTATTATTTGTTTCAAATACGCTTTAGATGGCCGGGTTCAGCTTAAGGGCGAGGTCCTCTTCCTGAACTTCATACAACTAAAGGCCCGATCGATAAAACGCATCACTAGGGTCTCCTTCGTGAACTAAATTAATGCAATTGATTAGGACTACATGGAGTGGACTGCTGGTGGATTATTATTTTTTTAATGACACAACTGACTGCATCTAGGCTTGGGTCTATTTGACTTCTTTTAAATACTTTATATATTTTTAGGTGCTCACTGGGAAAACAGGAAAGAAAAACCTAAGTATTAATGCAGCAATAGTTATACAAGCTTGTGTTGCCATTGTTCCGAATGTTTAGAAAGCCTATTCATAAATCAGTAACAGACAAGTTAATTTGTAGGGCTATAAGGTCACAGGCTTGTGACCATTTGAATGATTGACTGATCGATTGCTTGCTTGATTGATTAATTGAAGGCGACAAGAAGACCTCTTTCAGTTAGCCTCTTAATGTTGGTATTACTTCAGCATGGAGCCTGTCCCAGGCATCACAGGGCACAAGACAGGGGACACCCTGGATAGGATGCCAGTCCATCACAAAGTACAAAAATTCACATTTACTGTATGGATTTTGACTCTGACCCACACAAATGTAGGCAGAATGTTAAAAGAAAAAAAAAAAAAAAAAACTCCACACAAATGAAGCCAGGGGCAGGAGATGAATCCGTAACTGGAATGCATCTGTTCTTCAGTCATGTTCAGATTAATAGACCACGTGTAAAGCTGCATGTCTGCTCTTTGACTGGCTGTTATGTACTGAATGACTGCAGTGTCCTCGGGAGCAATTATGTACAAGAAATAAATGAATAAACTACAAAAACCAACAGTGAGCAAGAACAATTTAATCAATTCAAATTTAAGGTACAGCTGATAAGTAGAACCCCAACCCTGACTATGTGGCTGATGAGCTTGGGCAAACATTTTTCCAATTATACAGCAGAGATCTAGCTAGCAAGACCCAAGCAAACACAGGTACAAATTTCTGTGGTCTATGCTATGCTAATCATACCCTAATAAAACAGGTAGCATGGTATGGTTCGTTACGAATGCTTGCAGTGCAGGTCTTCATTCTCACAAAACATTCAATTTGTTTTCCCCCATCCTACAGTGATTTTTTTGTGATGAGTCTGTGGATTCCTGGCATTCCACAGACTCCAATGAAAGGCAAATCCTGCTGTTTTTAATTGGTCAACACATCTGCCCAGACTTGTGCAGACAGGTTACATTTTGTATTTGTTGCAGTTAGTGCAGAATCAAAGATGTACAGAACATTAAACTGGCATTTGTTCAAAAAGTCCACAGCAGAGACCAGAAATTCATCAATGTCTATTTAAAAATGTGTTTTAAAAAAGACACTTCAATAACTGAATAGAAAGGACCAGGGACCACAGCACTAAGGTGCATTTTCATTGTTAGCCACAGATGAAGGGAACAAACACAGAAATACTAAAACACTAAAGAAACTGGACTTTGTAACAATAATACACAATTACGCACAGTGTATTAAATGACCATCCAGCACATAAGGGGGAGGGGGATTTCCATCTGCATGTATTACTCAAATGGGCCAACTGTTGGTGATAAACTATGTTAGGAAGTAGATTTAAATAAGATCACAGCGCGACTATGGGCAGACATAGTACCTTCTACTAGTCTTTATGAAGACTGCATATCATATACAAGGATTATGCTCATAGAGCTACAATTATTTGTGTAACATTCATTTTGTATATACAATTTTAAAAAATGATAATGAGACAGTGCTACTGTATGATATGAAACCTCTATGGCTCCTAGAGGTGAAAGCTTATTACATACATTTATTACATTTCAGTCACCATACATCATTTTTACACATCTGTTATTCAGTGTTGGCATGATGTTGCTCACTTGAAAAATTAAGATGGACACCTTTTAGAAGAAAAACTTTTAATTACATTAAGGATTACACTGTCTTAAAAAACCAAATGGCTAAATAACAGCCTTCTTGGTGATGCTAATTACATAGCAGTGGCACCGACGGACATTACCATTAGTATAGTGAAAAGAAATCGGCTAAGTGGCCGATTTATACATTTATTAAAATGCAGCTTTTTTTAACAGATTAAGCAGCTGATGCAAAAACATGTTGTGCACAGAATCTTATAGCACTAACTACAGATATACTGAACAGCACAAATATGGAATAAAGCTTAAAATATCTAAAACACACAGAAAATGTTCAGAAACCAAAAGTACTATGAAATACAAGTAATCCAGTATCGTATGGAACAAAATTGCCAAGCACAACCTTAACCCCAAAGGCTCCACAATCTATACTGTTAAACCACTTTGGGTAGTTTTTCAAAAGAAAGTTTTCTAATATTTGGCACACTTAAAACAGTAGATTATCAATAAGACCTTACATGCAACATGATGAACAGAAATTTTCCTAAAAGTAAAATCTCCTTAATGGCACTAAATTTCTTAATTTTATGTAAAAAAATCATTTAAAAAAAACCTACAACCAAAGTGAGCTGCCACAGTTGAGCCCTGAGAGCACAGGCCCCGCAACTGCAACCCAGCACAGGCCCCGCAACTGCAACCCAGCACGGCTACAGATCAGCTACGCCACCAGAGAGACTCCTGCAGATATGCTTGGGTCCACAGCTCTGCCATGGTCAGTCCACTTTTATTAATTAATTAAAGTAGAATTCTGTAGAACTTAAGAATCTACTTGATGAAAAAACAGAAGTAGAACATTGTAATGTCATGAATATTTGGCATTCACATTAGGAATACAAAGTCCTTTAATAGAAGAAAAAGCATAAACAAGGATAAGCTTGATGGATAGATGGATGGATGGACTGGTTAAGATACACCACAAACCATCACCTGACTTTCAAAAGGTGATTAAATGATTTATTCATCCAACTCCACAAAGCACTTGCGTGACAACATTTTAACATTATTCATGTGATGCAAATGGCACCACTTCATTAAATGAAATTAATCACAGGCCTGTGATAATTCCATGATTAAAGTTAGGAGTAATTGTAGGTTCCTCCATAACAGAGAATCATAAAGCAATTAAAAGTGATGACTTTACATTCTAAACCATTCTCTTAAATTAGCTCCCTCGTGAACTTTTTGAGCTATGCATTCTGATGTAGAAGCAGCTTGACAACAAAGCAGCATCCTGTATTTCAGGCATTATGGCAGGAAGGGGTCACATTTTTTGAATGTGAGGGATGCGAGGGCGGGATTCACAAATTAAGCACTTGCTTTATGTCAGAGATGGGGCAGCTATGATTCAGCCATCACTGCAGGAACCAATTAGTTTTACAAAATAACCCGATTTTCAGCAGATGCACAGGTCATATAGAATAATTTGTTATGGTGACAAAATAGCAGGGAAGCAGAAGCCAGAGCACATAGGGATCACAGGAAAGCCATCCAGGAGCAGCAGTTAATAGCCATTCAACAAGGTCATTGTTATTCATAAGATCCCTCTCTCTCATTAAACCCCTGTTCCTACAATGAGGCCGTGAGTTTACAACAAAAAGTGGACGACCCTGTGCCTGAAGCCTGACAGGCCCCACCACTCCTTATACCCCGCCCCCCATGTTGCGGTCCGCGCGTTGGGGAAGGTGGTGGCCATCCACCGTTTACATTTAAATCAGTCTGCTGTCTGATAAAGAAAGCAGACATTTGTCAAAGATAATTTAAAGACTGTGTGCATCCAAATTGCATGCAATCTCTTGTGCATATTTAATTAGATTAAAGCAGAACATTTTGATAGAATGTAACTCAGATTCTTAATGATGGTGTCCAATGTCCAAGCTGTGTCTTTTGCAAAGTCCAGTGATTTACCATTTCCCCCCCGTTTTCACCTTTATTATGAAATCCGCTCCAGCCATGAGTCTGTAAAGCTAAGAGGGGCAGCATTAAGGCTAGAAACAGCATCCCTCACATTCCCCAATTCATTAAATTAGCAGCGCAGATCCATCGTGACCACCTGGTGGCCTCAGCCAAGCACTAAAACACGGTTTACGGATACATATAAATAATGCTACAGTTCAAATGTCAGAAAGTCGGTGCCCCCACATGGTCAAGAAATAAAATTACACCAAGCACCCCCACATGGTCTGGAAGCTGCAGGCATTCTAAGGACAGACATGGGTCCGCACTCCTGGCCATCTCAGCAATAACTCCTACAATCAGTAATTCGTCCCGTCACTGTACAGGAATCCTGACAGCAGAGAAAGGAGGAAGAGAACTTCAAAGGCAAATGAAGGTACATATATACACTTTAATGACATACTCCCTAGGAAAGGGTGGCTCAGAGGCTAAGGATCTACTCTGGCATTCGGAAAATTGCCGGTTTGAATCCCGTAACAGCCAGGAGTGACCCTACTCTGTTTGGTCCTTCTGCAAGGCCCTTAACCTGTAATTGGTTTGCCCTGAGAATGACGTTAACCAACATCCAGCCTTGCAAGCAGGTCCTCCAACTTCAAGAGAAAATTTGGGTGTTGGTGGCAGGAGATTGAGGTGGTCTGTATCACTGCACGATCCTTACATTGGAAAAAATCCACCACTATTGGTACCCTTGTACAATTTATTGATTTTTATCCTTCCATTTTCCAACTGCTTATCATGCTCAGGGTTGAGGGGGCCTAAAGACATTTTCCAGGCAGTACAGGGCACAATGCAGGCGACACCCTGGTTGGGCTATGTATTATGTACCCAAAGGAAAAATCCCTCCAGCACTCTAAAAGTTGTTGGCCATGTAACTCATCGAAATGACTAAGTACCTGGCTTTATGATAAATGCACGACCTTTTGCATAGCCCCATTTCTCTGTGCTTTTCTGAACAAACTGATGACAGCTTCAAACAAGCACCTTCATTTTAACTATTCTTGGACCTCATGGTGGAAAAGCAAAGTAGGGAAAAAATGAAAAAAGTACACCTTGGACAATGATTAAAGGCAGAACACAGCATTTTGTGGCATTGGATAAATTTGCTACACAGCAGCCTTCCCCACATATTTATCCATGAACATGGTATGTATCAGGCAAATTTAACCAATGTCACAAGCCTTGAGGAACTCAAAGACGATGCCTTTTCCACACAAGACTGCTATTTCCCAGAATGCTTTGCGAAGCACCAAATAAAGGCAATTGTCTGGCAAGAGACAACAATTAAAGACCCAGGCATGTGTGTTCTGTTATTTTGCATGAAGACTACATAATATCTGTGTAATACATCTTCAAAAAAAGAGACAGACAGACAGAGATAGATTTCCGACTCTTACTGTTTGTTGTTTCTGGAATAAAAAATGTCACAATACTATCATTACAAAACTCCTGATTATACATTTTAAAAGTATTAATACATATGACATTTTTCATATTCATGCATTTTCAACTATTGCCAACTGTTCATTGGTTTTAATTAATTTAATAACTAAATATGTTTACGTGCAGGAATAATTAACAATACAATAAAATAAAGCCTATTGTAACTGCCATCATAACAGAAAAACAAATTATTCTGTTATTCAGTTTCAGGCTCATTAACCGACTTTTAATTGGCAACTTGACATAAACAAACTGCCCAAGTGACTGCGATAGCTACAAACCACAGGCAGAAATGTCTGGTTTTGAGACTTACAAAAAAAGCAATACTCTCATTCTTTTACCTCATAGGTCTTGAAAACTTTACAGAAATTAAGAGAAGTTATTAGCTGCCACAATTCATCGCTGAGGCAGGAGTTTGTGTTTTTTTGGTCAGATTTAGCATTTAATCATGAAGAACTTCGCACTTAGGCCATTTAACCATGAAGAACTCCGCAGTTAGGGTTAGGGTTAGAGAACAGTTTTAACTACAGCAGGCTAAAGGCTCCAGGTCTTCATTTATAGCAGCTCACATAGTTCAATGATTCTGCTTCATTAATATGCATTAATATAATAAGCTGTTACATGGATCTCTCTGTGCACAGCTGTCATTAAGTACAAAGTCATCACTCCTATATATTATTATACGTAATCATTTTAAATTTGCTATTATATATTTTACCTGCTGCATCCTGCCTAGGTGCTCTGACGTTTGAATAACTTATAAAGTATTGCCTGGCAAATTCATGTCAGTAATATTAAAGAAAATGCAGTAAAAATAGGAATTAACAAATATCAATTTAAAGGGCAAAACTTGGGATTAAGACAGAACTCACTGGTTTCAAACTAAAAACTTCAATGAGGCACGGCACTTTTTGGTCTAGATGGTCACTTAACTTGATATGATGCAGTAATAAATCAGAAAATACTACTGGATGTTAGCGCATGTTGCCATTAATATACACAGTACTTTTCCTGTGTTTTCATTTATTCTTCACACATTAATGTATATTAATTAATGCTTATAGTCCAGATAATTGATTTCGTTTAAGTTTTAGAGTCGTCTTTTATATGTTCCAGGACTAAAATCACAAATAAGTGACCAAAAACATTACAACCTTAATTCAAGCAGTGTGTCACCTTGTTGTGGGAGATGCAGTGAGACTGAAATAGCAGATATCAACTACTTTACTATGTATTACATGAAAAGCCAAGTCAAGTAGGTTTTATTTTGCTATAAAAAGAACAGAAATCACTAGAATCAATTTGGTAATGCAGCATTAGTACATTTAACTGGCATGAAAAGCAGCATTGCAGAAACTGATGCTAATGTCGGTGCAAAACAAATTTAACTCATCGGTACAATTTTCACACTTACAAGCCACGAAGATTCCAAAAAGGGGTGTGAAAAAAATATATAAATAAAACAGACCCCATAAATATGGTGGCAGCTCCAGGTGCTGCTATCTGGGCTGTGCAATGCTCCGCCACGTTGATGGATTTAATAGAGATATGAGAACACCGTTTGTGAACCCAACGTATTCACCAGCAAGCATGCCTGGATTAGCAGCACCGTAACGGAACACAAACAAGCTACAGAGCTGGCGACATGCCTCTTTACTGGTTGGATACCTTTTACAACAGTGTTTCCATCTAAAACATCAGATATTTCCATTTGAGGAAAAATAATTAATTTTTAAACAGGTTTTTGTACATAGATATCAACTCCCCACAGAGATGTTTTTCAGCTGTCTTTCAGGACTGAGACTGCTCACCATTATCGTCGCGCTTTTACTGCACTTCCACAGCCTGCGATACAAATCAAGCTCTCAGTTATTATACATGCAGTTACGTCTATAAGGAAGCATGACTCAGAATATATATATATAATTGCATAATTATAAAGACAGAATAAGGAGATAGAAGGGCTTGATTATATAAATAAATGATACATGTGAATTATGTGCAATTTTGCTAATTCCTAAGAGCCATTATTCCCCACAGTAACGTTTTTTACGTATTGGAGTGATCTCAATGAGACTAAGTGCATCCACTAAATCTGCTTAGCCGTAAAAGTGGAACAGCAAAGAGGCATGCTTACCAGCACTGCTCAGAACTAAAAAAAAAAAAAAAAAAAAAAAAAAAAAAGTTTTTTTAACACTTACAGTTGGCATCGCCCATTCATTTCCAGTCTGGCAAAAGCAAACGTGATTCCCACAAGCTAAAACACATCAAAACCACTTCCTGACCCAACCTGAGAGAATGAATGTTTAATGTCCTCTTCTGTACAAACGCACCTTTGCACTTAATATATTAATTATTCCTCCAAAGCAAGTAACATCAAGGATACTAATGCATTTCAAGGCATAATTCAATAAGTACACTTCAATAAGTGCATATCAATATTATCCATAAAAATAATCCTTTGTCTCTCTCAGCTAAAAGCTATATTTGATTAACATAATTCACAAATCTTTAACCATCTTATCTACAATGTTTATTTGGGGGTGGCGGGGGGGGTTCCAGATGTTTCAGTTCTTTATAGCATTATTGACTCTGTTTAATTTGCCTTTATACACATTGTCCCTTTCTCTGTTTTGTATTCATAACACAGCCACAGTAATTTTTTGCATGTTTAATGTTAAACCTCAGTAGTCAGAAAATGAACGGAAAAAAATTAACATATACCACAGATGATATTCCATTTGAGTTCAGACATTGCCCTGCGATGGGTTGGTGCCCCACCCTCCGGGATAGGCTACAGACCTCCATAGACCCAGAATAGGAAAAGCAGTTACAGAAAAAGGAGGGATGGATGGATGGAGGGATACTTCTGACACTGTAAAACTTCCTAGATTGTGCAAAATAGTATAGCATATATTTCATTGAACTCCACAAAAACTCCACAATACGAAATTGGCAGGTTCATTTCAATGCAATAAAGTATTTCTATAATTAGACATATTTACAAACACACACTTCAGAAGATATGTGCAGAAGAATATTTTTATTCTTAGTGTAAATCTGTCAATTTCACAATTTCTCTTTTAACTGTCATTATCTAGTAAGCCAGAAATAAATTAAAGAAATGCAGAAGAGCTAAAACCAGGAACATTCAACCCAAAGCTGTAGCATATTACAGTTTACAGCATATTATCTGGGAATTTTTGGCTGATTATTTAACCACATATAATTTAACAATGCTGCTAGATATATTCACAAGCAGACTGGTTCTTAAGTTACAAATCAATATTACACAAGGTTTTTAGATCTAACACTTACATAGTGGAAGTACTTGAAGTCACCCTGCATTTGCCATACAGAGCTCCTTGCATAATATACGCTACATCCAAACACAATTTCCAAACAGGTTGAAATAATACAAATTTCCAACGGGGGCTGGTATAATTTTTTCTGTAGTATTACATTCCCTTCACCCAGGAGTCAATGCATGACAAACCATTTGCTTAACAATGACTGGAGTATAGCAGACTTTACAATTACTAGCTGGGTTACTGTAGTACGGCCAGAGACCCACGGCATTCAGTTTAATAGGACAATGCAGAAGCAAATGAAATACATAAATATGACATATAAATTGTTATGCCCCGCTCGTCCGATCCTCCTGTGTGCCACGCCCCCTGGTTACCCACGTGTGATTCCCCGATTGTCTC
>JAODJX010000388.1:0-10785 GCA_026776945.1 Isichthys henryi
GTGGGGATGCTGTAAAGCGCTTTGAGACAATGTAATGTTGTGATAATGCGCTATACAAAAATAAATTTGTTGTTGTTATCTATTACAATGATCTGTAACAGTCCATTTGACTTGAAAGACTGTATCAGTATAATATCCTGGTCACTGAAGGATAATGCAGACACCAGAGTATGGGGGTATAATTCTGTTTTTACTGAGAGCACGTTGTCACCGAACAGATACACACATTCACACAGCGATAAACTGTAACTGATTTATGTTGTGGTGACTCCTTTGCTGTGTTTTGGATTGGAATGCTTGTCGCCGCTGCTTCCATGTTGTGTTCAAGATGTTCTTCTGGAAGACATCCATTCCCCGCTGTGGCTGGATTCCCGGAGCATGTCACTGTTTCAGTTGGCGGCGTGGGCCTGACCGGTGGTTCTGTAACCCTAGGTGCTATTACGTCTCTGACTTCCGGTCTAGCCAGTATCTGGTATACATGTCTACGCACAATGCTGCCATCTCCCAACATGACTCTGTAAGACACTGGACCCGTGACTTTCACAATAAAACCTGGTATCCACTTTGGTCCAGGACTGAAATTCCTTATAAGCACTGCCTCCCCCCCCTGAAAACTTCTCTCTGATCTTTGCTTATCATGATGTCTGTCTTGTACACCC
The DNA here is from genome assembly GCA_026776945.1 of Isichthys henryi. Classification (NCBI taxonomy): domain Eukaryota; kingdom Metazoa; phylum Chordata; class Actinopteri; order Osteoglossiformes; family Mormyridae; genus Isichthys; species Isichthys henryi. Next base: position 660 of record JAODJX010000388.1, read on the forward strand.
TGCTTCCATTGTACCTTCATTCTAAAGTCAAAATGCAGTAGTGTAGACCGTAGTCTCCTGCCTTGTAACATTTCAGCAGGTGACAACCCCGTGGTGGAGTGAGGGGTAATGCGGTAATTAAACAACACTCTAGACATTTTGGTAGAGCTGCCTTCCTCATCAATACCTTTAATGTCTGGACAGCCCTCTCCACACAGCTGTTCGAAGAAGCATGAAAGGTGCCGAGGTGATGTGATCAATACCGTTCTTCCCCATGAATTCTTTGAATTCTGCACCCATAAAACACGAGCCATTATCTGACACAATCATCTCGGGTAATCCCTGAGCGCTGAAACTCTTCTGTAGACATTCAATCGTGTTGGATACTGTTGCTGAGGTAACCACGTAAGCATTACTTGTGAGTGTCCGCAACATAAAACCGATCGGTCTCTCCTGCCCATCTGACATGCGATGCGATAACACCGCCCCCGCTCCATAAGGCGATGCATCACAGGAGAGAATCAGTGGTTTCTGGCTGTCGTAATGCACTAACACATCCGACAACTGCATGAGTCTTTTAGACTCTTCAAAAGCTCTCTCTTGCTCCTCCGTCCATTCCCATTTGCTGTCTTTCCTTAACAGTTTGTGCAAGGGAAAAAGCAAGGTTGACAAGTTTGGCAAATACCTATTGTAATAGTTAAGCAGGCCCAGGTACAGTATGCTCTGAGTTCTGATACATTTGCTGGCGCTGGGGCCTTTTGTATCGCCAATACCTTGTGCAGGATGGGGTGGAGCCCAGAGGCATCTACCTGGTGTCCTAGGAACTCAGCTTCCTGTTCCATGAAGGCGCACTTGTTACGATTTAAACAGACCTGCCTCTCATAGCCGTCTCAGAACCTCGTTCAACGTTTCCAGATGCTCCCGGTCACTCCATCCTGTCAGCATAATGTCATCTAAGTAAACAGCGGCATTAGGGATTCCTGCAACCAGACCCTCCATCATTCGTTGGAAAATTGCTGGACTGGAGGAAACGCCGAATGGAAGGCGATTCACCTGGAAAAGCCCCTTGTGCGTGTTAATAGTGACATATGGCTTGGACCCCTCATCGAAAGTGAATTGATACGCATGACTCAGGTCAAGTTTGCTAAACTTTCCACCTCCAGTCAACTTCTCAAATAAGTCCTCCAATTTCGGTATCGGACATTGTTCAAGCTTGGAGACTAGGTTCACGGTCAGCTTATAGTCTCCACAGATGCGCACAAACTTGTTTGCTTTCAACACTGGCACTATTGGTGCCGCCCACTGTCATAATTGTCACGCCACATCCTGTATCCACTTCAAAATCCACTATTTTCCCATTTACCTCAAGTTGGGTGGTGATGGGGTCAACTTTTTTTATTTCTGAATCTTCCAGATTGTGCATAGTAAACACTTCATCATTGCTGGCTTGAATATCAGGTGATTCACTCATGTGATGTGTTGACTGCCTTTTTTCCTTCCTACTATGATTATCTACATTCTTATGCCTCCCTCCCCCCATAAATTGCTGCTTGCCTATGGGAGCTGAGGACTTGCACATCTTCTTCACATGACCTTTTTTTTCCACAATCATGACACTTGTCATTTATGAACCGACAGTTTCATGCCCAGTGGTCACCACCACACCTATAACAAACCACCCTGCCCCATATTTACCTTATGCACTGATAGCGGAGAAGTAGCTTTACTTATAGTACCGTCCCGTGCCGTCGATTGCAATTGCAGGTTACAAACATCTCTGTTTACCGTTTCCATGGCTTGCGCGACTGCTAAGGTTTTGTCGAAAATTAGTTCTGGCTCCGCCAACAGCCGTCTTTGTATGTGGATGTCTGCGATACCGCACACCAACCTGTCGCGCAGCATTTCTTTCAACTTATCTCCATAATTGCAGTGCTGTGCTACTTCCCTTAACACCGCCACATACTCTGCACAGTATTCGTCGCTGCCCTAATCCGTGAATTAAATTTGAATCTCTGGACTATTTCGCTGGGCTTCGGGTTGTAGTGCGACTGAAGCAGGTCTGTTAAGTCCTTATATGATTTAGCACCCGGCTTGTCTGGGCTCAGCAAGTTCCTCATTAAACTGTACGTCTTGCTGCCTACCGAGCTCAATAATATAGCCCTCTTACGTGCTTCATCAGTAATGCCATTAGCTTCAAAGAAATGGTCCAACATTTCGCAGTATTCTTCGCAAGCCTGAGTCTGACCATCGAAAGCAATAAGTGTTCCTACCATTGAAGTAGCCATTCCGCCGCTTCCGTTAGCTTCCTCTCGGTGCTACTCCGGCTAAGATGCTGCGTTGTTCACTTTTCACCCTATTCGTCCATTTCCAGCGGCTGCCGAGGTCACCCATTATCCTCGTCGCCAAATGTAATATCCTGGTCACTGAAGGATAATGCGGACACCAGAATATGGGGGTATAATCCGGTTTTTACTAAGAGCACACATTCACACAGCAATACACTAATTCTAACATTTTTACCTTTTTCTTATATTGCCCTCTTAACCTAACACTCCACCATCTACTACATTCATCTCCCCTTAAGCTATTATATCCCCCTTAACTTTGAAATGGAAGGTGATTTTTTTTTTTTTTTTTTAAATAAATATACAGTATATGAACACGGGTCCAGTCATCACAACAATGAACCGTGCCACCACCTTCAGGTTAACCAACACAAACACAATTGTAGTTAACAATCATAATTTCATAACAATCATAATAAACACTCCACCATTTACTACAATCGGGTAGCATATGAAATATTTCCTTTACAGCTGGCCTGGGAAAAAATTATCTGCAGACACATACAGTATTGGGAAGGACCAGCAGCTCCATTTGGTACCAGTCATGTATCAAGTCACCTGGGAAGAGCATCATAGGGTCCTTCAGGTTGTCCTGTTTTTTCCAAACTTAATTCTGTGTATTATCCTGTTGTTACATGATATTTTGTCACCATTTCATACCTGTCGTAGAAGCTTGTTTACTTCAAATGAAGAGACACTGCTTAGCAAAACAATGTATTACTGTACTTGGAAAGTTAGTCACAAGCAAACAGGTTTCAGGACAACATTGTGGAATACTTCCTGTGTAAATATATGCATATTAGGAGATGATTATTTGACTGACCACAAGTGTGCAAATTTGCCACAGCATTGAGGGAGGTGGGTGAATGGACATTGTGAAATCTCAATAAGTACACAATGGGTCGTATCATGAATGTAGGTTAAGTAAGAAAGATTTTTAAATAATTTAAAAAGTATTTCGATTTCATTAGTTAACATTATTTAAGACTGACTATTTTGGTTAGGGTTAAGGTTATGAATGCTCAGATTCATAGTGAAAGACAAAGACCACGCGCAGGCTATTTATTTATTTTCCTAGAAGGAAGGGGAAGGTATTCAATTTTATTTCACTTTATTTCAGTTCACTTTATGAACTGACAATCAAAAGAAAATCTTAAGTTTTAAGCAGTGTCACTCTTATAGTGTTACAGTCACTGGTGTTACACTATATCTGTGATACCAGTGACTAATGATAATGTCACTAATTATCAAACCACTTAAAAGCAAAAATATATATATTGTAGCATATCCCAGCATGCACCGCGTGTAGTTGTTAATAGTCTTTCTTGTATTGTTGTCGTCGATGATGTTAATGGTTGCTTTTCCATATAATGTTGCGCGTGTTTGCATGTGTCTTGTGTGTAAATCTCCCACCGTGTGTGCATCTTGCTGTTAGGCGTCTGACAACCTTGTGTTTTCTATCGATGTATGATGTTCAGTGCTCTTTGGGTGCCCGTTGTAGTTCTTTTCAGAACTGCTAATAAATAACGTGTTATCCCCGGCAAGCGAGTCTCCATATCTCTCCGTGCACCCGCGACGCCTTGGTTCCCCGGCGCCACAATATGTTTTTTTTTATTTTTTAATTTCGACTTCTGGAACAGAAATTGCTCCTGTTTGATTCAGTAATTAGGAATTCCTTGCTAACCTGCTGTTGTAACCGCCCCCCGTTTTTGTATATTTTTCAACATGTAATGCGAAGTTTTCATGAAGTTAACAATCAGCCATAATAAGCGATTGGCATTTCATTGGGTTAAAAAACAGCTACGCGACCCACCCTTTGCCGTCGTCCGGGCGTGTTTCAGGTAAATGGAAACTAGAAATGAAAGTATGGCCGGCAAGACAGCATTTCGTGTAGGGATGTAACCGCATATAGGCTGTTTATTAAAAGTATACTCTTTGTATAAAAGTATGGGTGGAGATGCAGATAAGAAGTCTTATCGTTATTTTGATCTTGTTTAAGTTCGTAATTAACTTTGATGGTATGTACATTTTGAAGACAGTTTTATGTGTCTGAGTTTTATGTGTCAGTTTTATGTGTATTTTGGAGAAATACGATTGAGTTGCTCCTGTTGTGGGTGTACTAATTAATGTTTGTACATGCAATGCTTTGTTGTCATAAAGAGATTTAATATCTCTTATCCCTGTGGTAGGTTTCCTGCTACACAGCTCTGCTGGTCCTCTAACAGCCCGGCTGGGAGGAGCTGTACTGCTGCCCTGCTTTGTGGACAGACCCCTGCCTTTGGAGGAGCTGGAGGTGGACTGGAGAAGGACTGATTCAGACACCATCGTGCACCTATTCCAGGGGGGTCTGAGCAGACCTGAATCACAGGGGGAGGCATACAGGGGCAGAGCCCACTTTTTCCCTCAGGAAATCTCCAAAGGCAACTTCTCTCTGCTGCTTGAGGATGTGAGGACTGCAGATGCAGGAGTGTACAAGTGTGTGGTTTATACAGAGCAGGAGCAACGTGAAACACGGGTGGAAATACGGGAAGTAGGCAAGTGAACCTTTCTGTTTTATGGCTTAAGAGACATTGGCTTGTATTATCTTTTGAGATAATTATTATGCTGGTGCATGTGGAGTAGGGCTGGGAAACTCCTTTTAAATAGGTATTTGAATTTTAATTATAGGCCTATAACAGATTTATATACAGATTTATGATTCGAAATTTGAATATTAAGGATACCAAGGCCATCAGAGACAGTTGATATTTGGGGGGGGCACAACTTAATCATTTAAATGCATAAATTGTTTACTATATAAAGGTATATATATTTAGGGGGGGGGGGGGTAAATGAAATCCATATTAAATATTGGGGGGTACAGGTTCCTACGGCCCTGAAGTAGTCCTATATATTTATAGTACAGACTAGGCTCATCATTGCACATTTGCCTACACTACAGTAGTTGTGTGCCACTGACCTTGAAAGGTGAAACCTGCAATGTTAACCTGCCACTGTTTTAAGTGAGGAAATCATTGAGGAGGTAATAATAGATAGTAACATAAATAAAAGAATAGCGACAGCAAAATAGGCATTTAAACTGGCATGGAATTAAAACATTATATGAATGACATCAGACAACTGACACAGGCTTATGTGCAAAAAATTGCTTAATTTATCTGATGGTATTATACAAACAATTACTTCTATCAGTTTAAGGAATGTTTAACTAGGTTTGGGTAGTATATAGTGTTTTATACCATCATATTGTCCATACACGATACTGTGACATGGTATTTTGATGGTATTTTCCGAAGTGACACTATTGTCTGTGAAATCTAATTTCAGTCTACGCTTTTCAGTTCTTTGGGAGTTAGTGTGTCACCACATTTATTATGTTACTAACTTCCTTGTTCGATTGTTTCAGTCATTCTTGTTTCCTGAATTATTTTATGCAAATTTGCCCCTAGTGGCAGATCCCTTATTCTACGTTAAATTCAAGGTCCATTAGGCAAATCAAAAATTAAAAAATGCGTTAGATGATTGGTAGTAGACCACATAAATTTTTAATAATTAAGGGTCCAAAGCACTTAGTCCTATGGAGCCTTATTGTTTTTCTGAGAGTCTTTCTCTTATTACTGTATTTTTCTTCCTTAACTGCATGGGCAGCCTAAACCATAACAGCTAGACCGACCAGATTTAGTAGGATGATGGCAATTCCTACCCACTACTGAGACCATCTGACCCAAGTCTGTCAGCCAGATGGGGGCGCTGTAGCACCCCCCCAACACGTTTCGGTCAATATCTCCTGTCCTGTTAGTCCTAAAATCAATAGTTTTTTCCTTCAGATACAGACAGCCATGCCCTACCAACTTGCCATTTGGATTATGAAGCTCCACCTACTTAGCCTTTTTGCTAATTTGCATAATTTGCAAAACATTCTTACATGCTTAAGTCCTACCCCGTCCAACCAAATCAGACGAAGGAGGTGTCAAACCGACCAGTCCTCTGAGCTGATCAATAGCTCAGTATCTATCAGTAGTCTATCGTGCGGCCACTAGCCACACCCAGATCATGCCGAAATTTGGCCAGTTTTAGTCTGACTGCAATAACTTGACCTTGCCTTAACCTTTCTTTAACCAAATTTGAAATCCGGCCTCTCAGCTCTGTTCTGGGGACATCTTACAAGGCTGGCCCCATTTCGTCAATAGAGAGCGCTACAATTAAAAACTGCCAATATCTCCTGACCTCCTGGGCCAATCCAAGTGAAATTTGGCGCACACGTACTATGCCGAAGCCTTAAATCAGACATGCATCTTGGCAGTCATTAGTCAAAAAATCCTGGCTGCCATCAGCCAATCAAAATCAAGCAGCATTTTGGCGGGCCTTTGACAGGCTTAACAATAGCCAATCTGAACTAAAACTGGTACATTTGTCTCCAGACATTTAGCATACCCTGTTATGGACACCCCAATTGGCCAGATGGGGGTGCTACAGCTATAAGTTTTGCATTTCTGCCTATTTCTCCTAAACTGTTAAGGATAAAATTGAGATTTGTTACAGAGCGAATCCAGTGTTTTGCTAACTCTTTCCGTTTTTGCCTGTTTTTGTCTGAAAACAGTATATTTTTTCGTTAACCTCCTAGGGTTTTCACTCAACCTACGGTAATTTGGTATCATTCAAATCAGGAGACAGTACTGATAAATAATTATCCAAAATATCCTAAACTTTCTGTAAGGTACGGCCACCAGCCACACCCAGACCATACGGGTGCCACGTCCATTTCAATCAGACAGCTGTATCTCAGGCCTGCCTCAGCCAGTCATCACCAAACTTCAATATGTCTTGTAGGACTGTAGTGGGGAAGGGCCCTCCAAATTTGACGCTGATCAGTCAATAGGGGGTGCTACAGCAATGTCACGTGTAAGTTGCCCTGGATTTGCAGGTTTAGACATTTTTCTCATTTGCATTCCCTCGTGATGTTTAAAAACTTGATAGAGGCATATTCCTATAATTCCTACAATGTACACCCCACCTAAGTCATTCTATTAGCAGGTCAATCAGGACACTGCCCTTATAGATAATTTATAAAAATAACTTGACCTGCCAGTATAATATGGCCACCAGCCGCACCCAACCTGCACTATTTCCATGCCCATTTCAATCAAGCAACTTAATCTCAGGCATTCTTCAGCCAATCCTCACCAAATTTCACCCACTAATGTTGTACTCAATCACAGACAGACCCTCCAACTTTGGTGCTGATCGGTCAAATGGGGGCGCTACGTCCATGTCCACCTTTGGCTAATTCAGCTGAAATGACTTACCACATCAGGTACCTATTTCTACCAACTACTCAGACCATCAGGCCCAAACCAGAAAGGCTCAGGCACTGCACCAGATGGTTCTACATTCTGTTCTACATCTACTGACCTGTTAGACTTACACTCAACAATCTCCATCCTGATTTCTACCTAATACTCAGACCACCAACCAGTTCTGTTCTGGCCGACATACTGTATACTCACCTGTCAGGCCTACATTCAGAAATTTCCATCCTGTTACAGGACTATGTACTACTGTTTGTCCAACCAGGATGATCATCCCATGTTTTGGACCCTTCAGTCACTGCCTTCAGTTACTATTTTTGAACTTGAATTTTTGCTGTTAAAAAAGTACATATTTTTAAAATTCAAACTTATTTTTAACCTTAAGTTAGACCTCCGATGCCTAATGTGGAGTGTAATAAAATTGTTTTTTAAAAACTACAGTTGAGTTGTTTTTACTTTGCAAATTTTTTTTTTTTTTTTTTATTCTATCTTTGTTGTGAAACTTGTTCTTACCTGTAATGTTCCAGAGCGGCTGGTGGTGACAGGTGCAGATGAGCCTGTCTATGCACATGCTGGAGAGGATGTGACTCTCAGCTGCTCTGTGGACACCCATGTTAATGTGACAGAGCTTCAGGTGGAATGGATAAAGACAGACGATGACAGTGACGTATTGGTGCTTCTGTATGCTGATGAAGAAAACAGACCAGAGTCACAGGATGCGAGATACTCTGGAAGAGCTGAATTTTTCACAGAGGAAATTCCTAAAGGAAACTTCTCAATGAAACTGGGGAAAGTCAGAATGGAAGACAAAGGAGAGTTCAGGTGTGAAGTCTACTCAGATACTGATTCTGCCAATACAACTGCCAGGATAGCAGCACTGGGTGAGTCACTAGAGGGACTGGTTTTAACATGCATCTCAACATAGTTTTGGGTGATTAAATCACATTTTCATTCCGCTGAGGGTCAGTGGTTCAACTGCAGACTGATCTTTATGTAAATGCCATAGGGTTTGATCTGCTCAGTGTAACAGTAAAAATGGTGAAATTTAATACAGTTTAAAGCTGGAAGTATACTAGGAGTAATCACAGTTTTGGCGCACCGCCTGTGCAGGGTCCCCAAGGAAACTTTTTAGTTTGCTCTAAACCCACCCGCTGTCCACAGTTGGCTGAGATAAATATGAGGTCGCAGGGCTGGTCAGCAGGACTAATTATATAGTCACCAATATAGTTAATTATTGTAGATTAATATGTTTGTGTGTTCATGTTAATAGTAAGTGTCATAACTGTGTTTGATTTCCATAGAATGTTTGTGTTTTGTTAGTGTGTAACTGAGACTGTTGAAATTGTTGGCTTCCCTGTTTGTACTGCTTTTAATATTAAGCCAATAGTGGTTGTTGTTAAAGAGAGAAACTTCCTTTATAGAAGAGCGGTCATCTCCTTTATTCATTATGAATTTCATTACAATGACTAAGGCATTCCCCAGTTTGTTTACTTGAGCTCTGTATCTGGGTTTGCTGCATTGAAAACATTGTACGTCCTCTAGGGTTGTGGCATAGAATTCAAAAAATGAACAAGGTGGCTCCATCGTTATAAGTATGTCACAGATTATTTATGCCCACGTGTTCAGATTAGTCTTGTAAATGTTTTTATTTATTTTATTTTATCTTTGTGAATCTTAAAAGCCAGAAAATGCATTAAATTATTGAATGAATGTTTGTTTCTGGCTTCAGCTTTAGTGCAGTTTCCTGCTCTATCATAACAGGTATTTTATTAGAGTGATGCAGTGTAATGTGTAATTATGGTTTTATTATTAATATTCACTTAGGAGCTACAGAGATCATGAGAATGAGACTGGGAACAAAACTGCAATAATAAGACTATTTTTATTAATTGTACATAAAACTGTGTGACTGGTAATGCAATTACAGCTTTTTGTGTCGTGGGTTTCTTATATCCAAATCATACATGTGAATATGAAAAGTCAGGCTGGACAACATTTCACACACAGGTATCACACAGCTGAGGAAGAAGATTTAATGATTCATTTCTAAATGGTGTGGACGTGTTGATTATGCTGCAGCATGACAAACAGCCTGTTTTAGAAAATGACTAATGGAATGTTATTCTGAATATTGTAGGTTATTCATCCCTGCATTGGCTGATTCTGGGGCTGTGCATCGCTGTCACACCTGTAGACATACTTACTGGTGCTTTATCTGTCAGGTATTTAATAAGGGAAGGTAAGTGTAGCATCTGCTCTGTCATTTCTAGTACTTTTGATGCATGTATGAACCCACTTATCCAGTAGAGGGCATCTTGGCAGACATGGGGCATCAGGCAGGACTGTATCTACACAGGGTGCCTGTCCATTGCTTACCTGTGATGTAATTAACATAATTTGATCCTGTGTCAGGGCGGCATGGTGGGGCAGTGGTTAGCACTGTTGCCTCACACCTCTGGGACCCGGGTTCGAGTCTCCGCCTGGGTCACATGT
>JAODJX010000389.1:0-10777 GCA_026776945.1 Isichthys henryi
ACCACCTCAGCGACCTCCGCCCCAGAGATAGGCGAGCCCACCCCCAAGTCCCCACACTCTGCCTCCATATCGGAAGGCGTGTCGGTGGGATTGAGAAGGTCTAAAAGTAACATGTATAGTGAAAATAGTAGGGGACTTAAAACTGAACCTTGTGGTACTCCATATCTGACCTTGACATATTCTGAGGAATCCCTATTTAAATTCCCCATACTGATAGCGGTCTGAGAGGTAAGATTTAATCCAAGAGAGTGCCACTCCCCTTATGCCTACAGTATGTTCAAGCCTGTCTAGGAGAATGGCATGGTCTATAATATCAAGAGCAGCACTAAGATCAAGCAGCACTAGAAGTGAGGCACAGCCTTGATCAGCAGATAGGAGAAGATCATTTACCACCCTCAGTAGATTAGACTCTGTGCTATGATGAGCTCTAAACCCAGACTGAAATCTTTCATAAATCTGATTCTCCTGTAGAAATGATGTTAGTCGACTAGCTACAACTCTCTCTATTATTTTAGAGATAAATGGTAGATTAGAGATTCGTCTATAGTTTATCATTTCCAAGGGATCCAAGTTTGGCTTCTTCAATAGCGGTTTAATTACTGCTAGTTTAAGAGATTTTGGTAGATGGCTAATGCTGATTGAGGAGTTAACTATTGCTAGTTCAATCACTGCCGGGATAATCTCTTTGAATAATTTTGTTGGAACAGGGTCTAGCAAAGAAGCAGATGAATTTGAAGATAAAATTAAGGACGTCAGTTCTGACTGGTTAACCACGGTAAATGCTTCAAATAGGGCGGTAGCAGCATTAGCACATTCCGTGTCAAGGCCAGAGAATGAAGCTATTGGAAAATAACGCGGGCACCCTTTGAGTAGTAGTCTGGTTATTAGTCAGCTTGGACACCATATTTTTGTTTATTTCAATTAGTTGTGATAGATACTCTGATTCCGTGGCACTAAGAACCTTTTTATAGCTACCCATAGCCTCTTTCCTCTTTCCATGCTAGTTCAAACACCACTAGTTTAGTTTGATGCCACTTACGTTCTAATTTCGTGTCTCCTGTTTTAAAGTATACAAGTGGTCATTATACGAAGGAGCAGTTTTATGTACTCTGGTCTTTTTTATTATTAACGGAGCAATTTAATCTAGGGTAGAACTAAGCGTAGAGGTTAAACAATCCATAATGCTATCGAGTTCAGCAGGATTCGACATTCGACTTTGGTCAAAAACAATAGCTCAGTGAGATTATCGATAAAGTTACTCGCTGTATTTGATGTGATTGTACGTTTGGCATTGAAGCGAGTCGGAGAGTTAATATTTTGAGCAAAGTAAATATTGAACGTGATAAGATGATGGTCAGAGATAATACTGCTCTGAGGCAGTAGAGTTACATTATCTATATCAAGACCAAACGATAGGATTAAATCAAGGGTATGACCGCAGTTATGGGTAGGCCCAATTACATTTTGAGTGATACCCATAGAGCCTGGCTTCCTTATAAGGGTTGTTCAGTCAGAAAAGCGTGGAGTGCTCTCTCTCTGGGTCGGGGAGGGAGTCCTTCCCCAAGTGGAGAAGTTTACAGTATGGTCATGAGCTGTGGGTGGTGACCGAAAGAACAAGGTCGCGAATACAAGCGGCCAAAATGGGTTTCCTCCGCAGGGTGACTGGGCTCTCCCTTAGAGATAGGGTGAGAAGCTCAGTCATTCGGGAGAGACTCAGAGTATAGCCACTGCTCCTCCGCATCGAGAGGAGTCAGATGAGGTGGCTCGGACATCTGGTCAGGATGCCTGCTGGATGCCTCCCTGGTGAGGTGTACCAGGCATGTCCCACTGGAAGGAGGCCCCAGGGAAGACCCAGGACATGCTGGAGAGACTATGTCTCTCGGCTGGCCTAGGAACACCTCGGGATTCCTCTGGAGGAGCTGGACGAAGTGGCCGGGGAAAGGGAAGTCTGGGTTTCCTGCTTAGACTGCTGCCCCTGCGACCCGAACCAGAAAAGTGGTAGAGGATGGGTGGATGGATGGATGGATGGATGGATGGATGGATGGATGGATGGACAGAATGACTGCATCAATGGGAAGTTCCCTCCGCTCATTTTGTGATTTGACCATTTTGTTTATGGTCGCACTGATTGTTTGTTGGGCTTTTGTGTTTGAATGCTTCAAATTGCTTGGTGTGGAAAGAGACCATGTTGTCACACAAATTCACAGATTTGGAGCAATTGTGCCTGAAATTCATCTCTGTTGGCGGAATCAGTAAGTGTGTTGATTTGGTATTTCAGGACCTTCACATCATCCCTTGTACCCCATGTTTTTTGACCTAGTACTCAATGTCACGCAACACATTTTCTGCAGAGGTTCCTGCAGAAAACTAGGCAAATGTTGGGAAACCTCCTCTTCAAGGCCCCAGCAATTCCCTTTTCTCTGTCCATAATCACAGGCACTTTATTGAATTTTTTAGAACCCATCCCAAGTTTCCTCAGAATATCAATGAGAAACATTTCATAATTCATTTGCATTCATGCAGCATGAACCCAACAGGAAGTACAGGGTCATTAGAGGATCGTTTCTCATGGCGAGCACAGAAACATAAGTCACCCATCTGAAAGGTTGTGTCATAGCTAAGGATCTGAGGGTAGCTTGTACAAAATTTGTGTAAATACAGGTCTACACGCCTGCTTCACTGTAACCAGCAACTCGTTTCTGGCATTCAAGCATTATGCAAATTGACAGTGATCCACTGAAAACAAACTGCTGCAAATCCAGCTTTCCTTGGTATTTCCTAAGGCACAACATTCCACTGAGGCAAAAGACAGATTGCTGTCTATGCCTTATATGGATAATGGCTGAACTACAGTCAGAGAGCCTGTGCTTCTAAAAATGATATGTAGTAGATTGTTAACATCAGGTGTTTGTGCCTGCTACCACTTGCCCCGACCGTCTGCTCGCTGCTTTGCGGCCCACATCGGCAGCGCACCCCTTTTTGAGGAAGCGTCTGGCTCTTAAAGGGGCCAGATCTATAGAAGACTCCATCCTGCGGGTCCCCAAGTTCCCTAACCGGGCAACGCCTGCTGCCAAAGCGCAAGCCCCAGCAGTGCCTCCCGTGGTTCCTGTGCTGGCAGTGCCTACAGCGCCCCGCGTAGTTCCTGTGTCTGCATCGCCCCCTGTGGTTCCTGTGCCTGCAGCCCCCCCGTAGTTCCTGTGCCGCCTGAGGTTCCTGCCCAGTCCCCCTTGGTTCCTGCGTCGCCCCCCGTGGTTCCGGTGATTCCTGCACTGCCTGCCGTAGTTCCTGGGCCGGCTGCTCCAGCTTTGCCCCCCGAGATTCTAATACTCGCTCTGTCCCGGATCCCATCCCTGAGGAGGTTCCAGATCCCTCGGACCCTGCTCCCGTTCTCCCAGCTCCCATGGCCCCAGACCCAGTCCCCAAGGAGGTCTCGGACTGCCGGACCACTGCTCATCCCACCAAAGTAACGGGACTGTCCCTGTGCACCCCTCAGGTGGTTTACCCCAACCACCACCACAGCGTGGCAGATCCCTGCCAGGACACTGGCTCTCTGTGTCCCGAAAAGGGCGAGGACATCTGCGTGGGGGTCAGGTCCCTTCCACCCTGCCCCCTGGATCGCCTGCTGTCACATGCAGTCCCCCTGGCTTCGGCTTGATCCCACCGACATGCCTTCCAATGAGGAAGCAGAGTCTGGGGACTTCGGTGTGGATTCCCCTATCTCTGGAGCGGAGGTCACTGAGGTGGTTAAAAAGCTCCTTGGTGGCCAGGCCCCGGGGGTGGATGAGATCCGCCTGGAGTTCCTCAAGGCTCTGGATGTTGCAGGGCTGTCCTGATTGACACGCATGTGCAACATTGCCTGGACATCGGGGGGTCCTGGAGAGGGGGGTCCGCTGGATTGTTGAACCCCGAATTCAGGAGGAACACTGTGGTTTTTGCCCTGGCCATGGAACAGTGGACCAGCTCTATACTCTTGGTAGGATCCTGGAGGGTGTCTGGGAGTTTGCCTAACCAGTGTACATGTGCTTTGTGGACTTGGAGGAGGCATTCGATCGTGTCCCTTGGGGAGTCCTGTGAGGAGTGCTCCTGGAGTATGGGGTGCCTGGCTTCCTTATAAGGGTTGTTCAGTTCCTGTACAACTGGTGTCAGAGCTTGGGACGCATTGTCGGCAGTAAGTCAGACTTATTCCCGGTGAGGGTTGGACTCCGCCAGAGCTGCCCTTTGTCACCGATTCTGTTCATAACTTTTATGGACAGAATTTCTAGGCACAGCCAGGGCATTGAGGGTGTCTGGTTTGGTGTCCTCAGGATTAGTTCTCTGCTTTTTGCAGATGATGTGGTTCTGTTGGCTTCATCGGACCGTGACCTTCAGCTCTTACTGGAACAGTTCACTACTGAGTGTGAAGCGGGTGGGATGAAAATCAGCACCTCCAAATCTGAGACAATGGTCCTCAGCCCGAAAAACATGGAGTGCTCTCTCCGAGTCAGGGAGGGACTGCTTCCCCAAGTGTAGGAGTTTAAGTACTGTATCTCGGGGTCTTGTTCATGAGTGAGGGAAGGATGGAGAGGGTCTCCCTTAGAGATAGGGTGAGAAGCTCAGTCATTCGGGAGAGACTCAGAGTATAGCCACTGCTCCTCCGCATCGAGAGGAGCCAGATGAGGTGGCTCGGACATCTGGTCAGGATACCTGCTGGATGCCTCCCTGGTGAGGTGTTCCAGAAATGTCCCACTGGAAGGAGGCCCCAGGGAAGACCCAGGACATGCTGGAGAGACTGTGTCTCACGGCTGGCCTGGGAACGCCTCGGGATTCCCCTGGAGGAGTTGGACGAAGTGGCCGGGAATAGGGATGTCTGGGTTTCCCTGCTTAGACTGCTGCCCCCGCAACCCGACCCAGAAAAGCGGTAGAGGATGGATGAATGGACAAAGAGAGAATGATTGCATCAATGGGAAGTTCCCTCCACTCATTTTGTGATTTGACCATTTTGTTTATAGTCGCACTGATATAGTTTGTTGGGCTTTTGTGTTTGAATGCTTCAAATTGCTTGGTGTGGAAAGAGACCATGTTGTCACACAAATTCACAGATTTGGAGCAATTGTGCCTGAAATTCATCTCTGTTGGCAGTAAGTGTGTTGATTTGGTATTTCAGGACCTTCACATCGTCCCTTGTACCCCATGTTTTTTGACCTAGTACTCAATGTCATGCAACACATTTTCTGCAGAGGTTCCTGCAGAAAACTAGGCAAATGTTGGGAAACCTCCTCTTCAAGGCCCCAGCATTTCTCTTTTCTCTGTCCATAATCACAGGCACTTTATTGAATTTTTTAGAACCAATCCCAAGTTTCCTCAGAATATCAATCAGAAACATTTCATAACGCTGCATGCATTCATGCAGCATGAACCCAACAGGAACTGCATGGTCATTAATTAGAGGATCGTTTCTCATGGCGAGCACAGAAACATAAGTCACCCATCTGAAAGGTTGTGTCATAGCTAAGGATCTGAGGGTAGCTTGTACAAAATTTGTGTAAATACAGGTCTACACGCCTGCTTCACTGGAACCAGCAACTTGTTCCTGGCATTCAAGTATTATGGAAATTGGCAGTGATTCACTGAAAACAAACTGCTGCAAATCCAGCTTTCTTTGGTATTTCCTAAGGCACAACATTGCCCTGAGGCAAGAAAGACAGATTGCTGTCCATACCTTATATGGATAATGGCTGAACTACATTCAGAGAGCCTGTGCTTCTAAAAATGAGATGTAGTAGAGTTTTAACATCAGGTGTTCACGCCTGCTACCGCTTGCCCCGACGGTCCGCTTGCCTCTTTGCTGCCCACTTTGGCAGCACACCCCTTTTTGGGGATCTATTGAGGACTCCTTCCCTAACCGGGCAGCGTCTGCTGCCAAGGCGCAAGCCCCAGCAACGACTCCCGCTGCTTGTAGCATAGTCTGCACACCATCACGGACTTTAAAGATAAAAACTCCACTGCTCCGAGTGCTGTCTCTGTGTCTGCTGATAAACTTAACTTGTTCTACCTACGCGATACAAACAGCAAACTGTCCACAGACAGCCTGCCAGCACAGCGCGGGGACACCAGGGGTGAACTCCCAGGGCCTGTTATGGTGCGCAATGTGGACATGGTCCTGCGGCGAGTAAACGTCAGGAAAGCTGTGGGACCAGATGGCATCCCAGATGGAGGTAGCATAGGCTCTGGAACGGATCCACAAAACGGACCCATATCGGAGTCCACTTGCACGCCAGGATGGATTCGGAACAGATAAGGATCACGGATCCAGACCACATCTGGCCCAGACCCTACTCGGATCCACAAATTAAGCATCTCATTCGGATCCAGATTGGACCCGTTCATGAATCAAGTCATGCGGCCCGGATCCGACGAAGCTCATCCGACTCGTATCCAATTTGGACTAATTCAAGAGCTGATTTGGTCTGGATTACCAACCTTTATTCATAATGACTTATCTTCCCAAATGTAGCTACTGTGAAAAAAAACTTGCTGACCACCATGTATACTGCACTATAAAAGTCTAAATGCTTCCCACCAGTTTACCATATTCTAGAAGTGAGAAAGATGCTTTTACTGTGAGGTAGTATCAGTGAGCATAATGTTAAATAGGAACATAAACAGTTTCCTTTAAAATCCCTAATGCAGTCCAAATACATTGTAAATAGACTGAATAAACATTACTGGAAAAATGAAATGGAACCATAAATTCTGTCAAAAATGTTAATGATAGTCACTGAGTCAATGTTCACTTTACATACAGTAAAAAATATATTCCATGTCACTGCTGGACATGTGTGAACCAATTGATCTTAACTTATTTATTGACTTGACTTGTAATTATGAAGTGTGAATTATGAAAATTCACAATTGAAATATATTAATTAATTCAGTGTGTGATATACTAGATTAATTTAAAGATTTTTATGCGTACATTTGGCGATAATCTGAGACATTACATCTAGCTAATGATATGCTGTATATGAAGTGTCATCATAAGATGCACTTGCTTTTAAACCACTGATTTGTCTGTGTGCATATTTCACTTTCACGAAAATATACTGAACCTTATCATTTAATAATAATTCTACCTTATGGGCAGTATAAAAATATTAAATGTTAATTAAAATGCATTCAAAGGCTGCTTCGACTTTCACTCATCTTGTACCGCACCATACTCCTCTCCCTCCCTCCTGCTCTGTACTTGGACAGTTACCCCCACCTGTCCCTGCTATTAACCTGGAGAACTACCAGATATTACAGTATTATCATTGTCTGACTCATCACATGATTGGTCATTCACACGTCGTTCATGTCCATGCCACAGATATCTTAACATTCTGCCTTGTATGAAGTTGGAATAAAGTTCACCGGCACAAAACTGACTGACGCATCACTATAATTAGCCAATAACAAGGCAATACAAACACAAAACATTCATAAAAAATACGTGAATGCACAGGATTCTAAACAATACCTGTTACATGTTCATGTAAAGTCTCACAATAAACATGCCGATTAGGCAAACTGTACGTTGAACTTTGTCAACTTGATGTCACAAGCATTTATGTGAACTGCAGTCCATGAAGAAATGAACGAAATACTAATACACACTCATGCTTACTCATAAACACCATTAACCAGAACTGGCATAATGCTCTGTCATGTGTGTTAGATTGAAGTGTTGCGATCAGTAGGTTGAACTTCCTGTGTGTTTACACTGGCACGCCTCCTTAAGCTTCCCCTATCTGTTGGCAAGTTGAACCAATGTATTGCATACCTGAAGATGTCATGCTCAGTACATGTAAGCTAGCTAACTTGGCTCACCAAGGTTATACATTACAGAGTTAAAAACAGCAAACAGACCACTATATATTCACCAGCTTTTCACCTGTGCAAACAAAAGCATATTTTAACAGTTTTAACAGTTTGTTTACCGTGTAAGCAGTGAATGTATGCCTTCAGAGACGTCTTGCTGTTCCACTCAAGTGCAGCCGTAAAACCGAAGCACAGTTTGAAAAAGGCACGTAAGATGTACAAATTCGCCCAGGGTCCGCAGCGAGTACGCTGTTTGACAGTATGCCGTCTGGAGGCGGCCCATACCCATACTGTGCGCATGCCTGAATGAGTTCTTACGGCGGTTCTGCCGACTTGAGGGCTGCTATCTTGGATCTCTGGACATGTACTGCAGAGCTGCGATGACCAGTCAGCCGATGTGTTCACCCATATTTTCAACGAGTCTCTTGCTCAGTCTGTCGTTCTAGCGTGTTTTAAAAAATCCACAATCATCCCAATTCCAAAGAGTAAAAAGCCCTCAAGCCTGTGGATTTAACATTCATTGTCATGAAAGTGTTCGAGAGACTTGTTAAGAACTTCACCTGTTTTTCCATCCCTAACTCTATCGATCCACTGCAGTTCACCTACCGATCCACTGAGAACGCTATCGCTCATGTCCTACACACTACCCTCACTCATGTGGATGGAAAGAGGGGGAATTATGTAAGAATGCTGTTTATAGACTACAGCTCAGCATTCAGTATCATAGTCCCTCTCAGACTGTTTACCAAGCTGAGGGATCTAGGACTGAGTGACCAGCTGAGCAGATGGGTTCTGGATTTCCTTACAGGAAGACCCCAGGTGGTGAGAGTAGGCAACTGTGTATCCGGAGCAATCACCCTCAACACGGGAGCTCTGCAAGGCTGTGTCTTGATCTCACTGCTGTACACCCTCTACATCTACGACGGTGTAGCCACACTCAACTCAAAATCCTATGTGAAATTTGCTGATGACACAGTAGTGCTTGGCCTCATCTCCAACAATGATGAGTCTGCCTACTTGAAGGAAGTGGAGAACCTGGAAAGGTGGTGCCAGTATAACAGCCTCCTACTGAACGTCAGCAAAACAAAGGAGCTGACTGTGAACTACAGGAGGCAGCAGGGCTCTCACACACCTGTCTACATCAATTGTGCTACAGTGGAGAGGGTGAGCACCTTCAAATACCTCAGTGTCCACCTACAGGAGGACCTTACCTGGTCCACACATGCACGTACTCTGGTCAGCAAGGCGAGGCAGCGGCTCTACCACCTGAGGCAGCTGAGGAAGTTTAAGGTCTCTCCTGTTGCCCTTAAGGCCTTCTACTCTGCAGCCATAGGGAGTATCCTGACTATGAGCATCACATCGTGGTTTGGGAACTGCTCTGCCCAGGACCGGATAGCCCTGCAGAGGTAGATGAGGGGGTGAGGCACACGGGAGGATCAGATGAGCAGGGCATGACTTCTTAGAATAGCTTTCAAAATGCATGAGTCCTGAGGCTTAGTAGGACATAAAATCCTCTATGTAAAACACTTAACTGATGTATGCTGGTGTCTTGAAGCTGGGAAGGCACATCACACACAAACCAAGACCAGTCCAGAACAGAAAATAAATAAACATGTAAAGAAAGAGATAAACGGATGACTTTTTCAGTGAAGATCAATCCAGGGTTGATTTATTAATTGCCTGAATCAATCAAAACTAATGGAGCATATTTACCATCTGATAAAGTTAAGTCAGACAAGCCCAATGCTTGAGTTGATTTCCTACTTCTTTAGCAACCTCAAAAACAGAAAGCCAAGTTTACTTCTCTTGTGACTGGCAATATGTAACAATCTGGAGGGAAGGGAGAGTCATCAGCTGAAGTGAAGGAGAAAATGTAGATGACATAGTGGATGGAGCGGAGCAGACAGGCATTGGGGTGGTGGACAGTGATGGAGGAGAAACTTGTCAACAGCTCTAAATAATCTAGTGGTCCAGGAGGTGTAGACATGGAGTTATTGATGACTGTCTTGGGGGTGGACTGATACACTCAAAAGAAGTGATACACAACTGATAACAACTGATACACTCAAAAGAAGAAGTTGAACAAGATATCAGCTTTTGTGTCACGCCCTGCATCCCTTCCCCCTTGTTCTCTTCCTCGTTTGGCTCTAACGAGCCACACCTGTTACTTGTTTAATCTTATCTCTTGTTACAGCCCTCGTGTGGATCACCCCAGGTGCCTCTCAGCTGCTCCCTCACATGCTGTGTATAAAGCGTCCTTGGGTCCTACGATCCCCAGTCCAGTCATTGATGTTACTGCCTGCATGTGCTCCCCAGAGTGCCCTGCTTCTAGTGCTCTTGTCTGATCCTCCATAACCTGTTTTGACGCCTCATGGTCTATTTCCTTTGCCCTGCCTGTAGTTCAGTTTATTTTAATAAAACAGCAGTTGCTTTTCCCTCACGCCTGCTTTCGCTTCTGTCCTGCCCTCGACGTGACATTGTCCCTGCTGCTGCTGATTATATTGACCTTGGTCCTTTTCTCTTGTGTTGCAGCATCTCCCCCTCACATCTGGCTCATGCAGCTACCAGCCTTAGTGATTGTCCTGAACAGGGTCCCAGTTTCCACCTGAGGTCACTGCAGTAAACTGCAGACAAGACCGAGTGAACGATTATTATTCTTGCAATGTCATGGTGAACAGGTGAACTGTGCATAGTGGATTTCTAGTGTCTGCAGGCCTAACAGTAGCCTTCAAGCTCACTGGAAGTTGTACTTTTATCGGATTTGGGTTCATTTACTCTTGCTAGCCAGGGTTACATGCAGTAACCCCTATCACATTCATAAATTGTTGCATAAAAATATATAATTGCATTGATTATTAAGTGGGGCGGCATGGTGGTGCAGTGCTTAGCACTGTTGCCTCACACCTCTGGGACCCGGGTTCGAGTCTCCGCCTGGGTC
>JAODJX010000390.1:0-10760 GCA_026776945.1 Isichthys henryi
CGGGCAATTTAGCAACTCCAATTAGCCTCAGCATGTTTTTGGACTGTGGGGGGAAACCGGAGTACCCGGAGGAAAGTATCTTCAATATTAATATAAAAAACAGTGAAAATAAAAAAACTTGCTAAATGTGTTTAACTTTTTTTCCTGGGACTAGGTTTATATAAAAATGTTCAAAATATTTGAGATAAGAAGATTTCTGCATTTTATGCCTTGTGACAGTGGGCACTAGTGGGAAAAATACCTATTATTCTGCTCAATATATTAATATAAATATATTAATATAAAAGTAAATATAAATATTTTGCCCCATTTGGTCCAGTGATTTATTCTTTACCTCTGGCAATGTTTTAATGTTTTGCCTTCTGATTTTTAATTTTGTATTTAAATAGTAAATTTAAAAATATTGTTTGGCCACAAACTCTCTTCTAATGGGCTTACAGTAAGTGTAATTAACTTTGAAAACAAGCATGGTTTTTCCATAGTTGTCACTGCAGTTTTTGTAAACACTACCTTAATGTATGATAATGTAGGAATATAATAATATAGAGATCATGAAGATATGATGTCAGAATAAAGCAGGAGTATCTAAGTCTACAGGTTGAGTTAAAAAAATCACATTAGATTAAGAGGAATGTTGGAAGGAAGATTGCATTGTAGGCTATGGATGACATTAAAAGTTTCTTCCAAAATGTTAACTCCAAAAAAAAAAATCTGAAATCACTAATCTGGAATATAGTAAGGATCTTATAATTAAAAATGAAATGAAATTGATGTAGTTAATGAGTTTAATAATTGTTTTGCACAGTTATTCACTGTAGAGGACATGAGGAACATGCCGACTCTTATTACAAATCCAGTGTCTATGATTATATGTAGATATATAATCGATTTAATCAGTGACTGGGCTGATACCTGGCAGATGAAATTTAATGTAGAAATATTAAGTTTTATGGAATATTTTATGGGTTCCACTGAAATAAAGGAAGCTGATTATGAGACCTTCGTATGTATGTTAATGATTCCATTTCTCAGTCTCGCCAGTGTGGGGAAGCAATTAAAAAGGCCAGTACGATCTTGGGTTACATCTCTAGGTGTGTGAAGTTTAAGTCAACGGACGTGATGCTAAGATTATACAATTCCTTGGTAAGACCCCACCCAGAATATTGTGTAAAGGTTTGGTCAGCTTACCTTAAAAGGGACATTACTGCCTTAGAAAGGGTTCAATGTACAGCTACAAGAATGATTCCTGGTCTTAGGAATGTCTTATGAGAAGAGGTTAGCTGAGTTGAATCTGTTCAGTCTTAAGCAAAGAAAACTAAGGAAGGACATGATCCAGGTATATAAGATTCTTACAGGTCTGGATGCTGTTCAACCAAATAGTTATTTCAATATTATTTCAAATGCAAGAACTCGTGATCATAGGTGGAAATTAGCAGGAGAACATTTTAAACTGGATATGAGAAAGCGCTTCTTTACACAGTGTGTAGTCTGAGTATGGAATAGTCTTCCTGTTAGTGTAGTGCAAGCTAAAACTCTGGGGTCCTTTAAATCAGACCTAGATAAGATTTTAACAACTCTGAGCTATTAGTTGAGTTCTCCCCAAATGAACTAGATGGGCCTTTTGTTTGTAAATTTCTTATGTTCTTATATCAGTATATGTAATTCAGCTATGGAATGCTTTTATTGGCTATAGTTACAATTTTCCTGATTAGTTACTCCTATGAATTAATTTCATATCAATACACCTATGAATTGTTTAATTTATATTCACGTCCCATCCTGGGTTCATCTCTGCCTTGTCCCCGTAGCCTCCGGAATAGGCTCTGGACCCCGTAACCCTGAATAGGATAAGTGGTTACAGAAAATGGATGGATGGATAATTTATAATCAAATGAACATAATTTGGAGAGGTTTATCTAGGGATGAATAAATGTTATATATTATGGGCTCATTTCCTCAAAGATGGTTGGTTGGGTATAGTTCAGCTTGAGAGTTGTAGCCAGCCTGCTTAGAGAAAATGGGTGAAATGGTGGGACCTCCTATGGACCTGTGGTCCTACTGAAGCCTTTGATGTACACTTTGGGAACAAAGGTAATGTGTGGAGTGCTATGAATGGGAGGGGAGAATAACCTCCTGGCTCATGTTAACAGTGAGTTTGACCAAGTTGGACTGTAGACTGCGGATGGACTGGCCTCCAATGAACACCACCCCCAGGCCTGGCTCAAGGAGTTGGTTCTAGTAATGCTATGTTGGACTAGGTACTTTTCTTGGCACCTTTCTTTGGGAGTCTTTACAGTTCAGAGTCTTTACTGTATGTCAAAGGAGGTCCTACCAGGATCTTATGCTCTGGAAATGGAGTAGGCAACCCTGAGCTGGAATGCTGGTCTCTGATGAATAACTGTCTGCCTGAGATCAGATTAGGTTCATCAGAGACCCGGTAGGATAGAAAACTTGCTGGATACCGGCACAACAGGATCAGGGTTCCATACCGCTGTTCTAGACTATACATACTGTATATTGTTAAACCATGCAACACCCTCTATCATGCTAATCTCACATGTAATATGTTCTATACTTTCTTTAAGATCCTCCTAAAGAAGGCAGAGAATGCTTATAAAATCTCCATGCTCCAGCATATCTCCCTCTCTCGTCTGACAGCACCTCCTACAGCCTAACAAACATTTAGTGTGGATCACGGCTCAGAATGGCAGCAGTACAAATGAAATCCACCTCAGGACCCACCTGGAGCACTTGAGAATGCCGCATTAGTCAGGGCACGCTGCTGGTATTCTGAGTGGTTGGTAGGCATCAACTCATCTTTAAGTGGGCAGGTGTGTCAAGCCTCAGCCTGTGATCTCCAGCTAGCTGGATTTTTTAAGGTTAGAACCAATGTGCTGAACATGGAATTATCTTTGTAGTGCCAGTGTCTGCATACAGAGGTAGTTCCATGGGCTTTTGTTTATTGAATGCAGACCTGACATGCAGTTAAACACGTTACAATTGCTGTTCATCTGTGATCTGTGTGAAGCTGACCAACACGAGTTGAATTTGAAAAAAAAAATAAGTTGACATTCGGGGTTATTGCTGCATATTTTAGCATCTGTTTTATGAACAAGACTTGGAAAACAATAATTTCTTCTATTAACACTATAAGAGAACATGAATCGTATTTTTTAGTTGCAATCCCAGATGGTCCTACCAGAGCGCATCTAAAATCAAAGACATAAACTTTTACAGGAAAAGAAATATCATTACTAGATCAAAAAAGATCTCTATATTAAAAAAAAATACAAAAAAAATTAACCAAACGGTGTGTGTGAGACTTTAAACACACTGAGCAGATAGCCTTACTCTCAGATTCTCCTTGTTGTTACTTTGGTAGCATTTAATATCTACTGTCAGGGTCTGAGCCTGTCCAACCCTGCCCTTTGTGTCTTCTCCACATTTGGCCAGCAGGTGTTGCTGGCCATCCTGTTCCCCACCCTGACTCCTGTCCTTCAGCCCCACTGTGCTGTCCCTATTGCATGGCTCAACGAGTTGAGTGGGTGGCTTAGCAACTACATTACCCAGCCATGGCTAATGATCAGCCTTATTTCGTTTTTTGTATTTCAGTTTCTGTTCCCCAGTGTTTTATGTTTCCTTTTGAGTTTACGGTTCTAGCTTTGCCCTCCTTGTGTTCTGGTTTTATATTGTACTTTGTTTTCTTGTTTATTTTCCTAGTGTAGTATTTCACTGTTTCCTTCGTTTCAGTTCTCTAGTTCCTTAGTTCTGTATTCATTCATATTAGTTGCTTCACCTGTGTCTCGTTGTCCTGTGCCCTTGTTGATTGGTTGTTTTGATAATTCACACCTGCCCTTTGTTAGTATTTGCTATCAATATATTTAAGTGCCTGCCTTTGTTCATTTCCCCAGTTGGTTATTACGTCCATTGCTGTGTATTATCGCTCTGCTTGGATTTTCTAGTTCCTGTTCCTTTGGTTGCACGGTTTCCCTAGCATGTTGATTTATTTTCCCCTTTTAGTTGTTAGTTTGCTAATTTAGTTCTGACCTCTTGTGGGGTTTTCCCTTCGATGTTTCTATTAATTAATAAATCCTTTGTCTCGTGAACCACTAAAGTGGATCATCATCTTCTTTTACCCACCTGCACCATGCCACGCTGTTATAATCTTACCAGTATTTTACAATATAATTCTGGGAAAGCATACTTATCACATGCTGTAACACATTGATTTGGGCTATTTTTGGCCACCTAATAGCATAATATGCCGTTTCCCAGTCTATGGTAGTGACTCAAATCTACCTGCAAAAATATTAAATTGGAGTTCTGGATGCCCAGCGTGATTCTCCATTTCTGTGATGAATCCTCTGTCAGCACCTCCTACAGCAGGCACATGGTTTATACGCAGGGTGAATCATAGAGCCTCTGCTCAGCCCATACAGTATGTGTGTGTGTGAGCGAGCTTCCTCTTTCAAGCACTGCATGAATGTAGCCTGTGCTTGTGAAAATCCCTCTTGGCAAATTAGTAACCCAGTGTCTTTCAAGATATTTTTCATAAATCTGGGTTGCTGTGCTCATTTTTAAAACATCAGAACATCAAAAATCGAAAATTATGACACATATATCCTACCCAGGGCAGATATAGATGCATGTAGGGAACATCAAAAGCTGTTTTTTTAGAGCATAAATTTGCACAGTATAGCTGGAGCTTGAAGCTGCTACCTCTGCTGTGAGGCTACCATGATACAGGGTCTTCAGTTTCTCATTCTGAAGAGCTTAAACTGCCTGCAGCATAATGAAAAAGACACATCTGCACCAAATCAAGAATACCTCCCCTTTTGTGTGCCTGTGTTTGTTAGTTTAGAAGGGTGTGAGCAAGAGTGTGTGTCTTTGCTTGAATAAAATAAAATTAAAACATTAATAATGCAATATAAATATAACTAAAATCAAAGCAAAGTCTGTTGATAGCATGGGTGAATGTTAATGCAAAGCCCGCAATGTGTAGATATATTGTGGCTATAATGTGCTCTCTGTATCCAGATTTAGCTCTTAATGGTTGTTCATAAATTTGTTGGAAGGTGCTCTTGAGAACAGCAGTTAAGTCTCAAAATAACCTGAGCAAAGAAATTACAGCCAAGGGAAAGTGCATTGCCAGGGTATACTAGTTTATGCTGATACTCTAGTGGCAAAACAAATATTGATATACAGTAAAGTTCACAACATAGAATGCTGCTAATTTGGGGGAAAAATATAGTATCAGGCTCAGTTTGTATGTTATTTTTTTCATAGAATGGAGTTTCCGTATTTTCTCATGTAAATTAAAAATGTAAAACTAATTTCTTAACCAAACAATCACAAATAATAGATGAATAAATTTAAATTCACACTAAAGGTGTCTGTAAAAGCACATAGTACATGGGTAGTGCTTTTCTGTAATATACAATGCATTACAAAATTTATATATATATAGGAAAAGGCTGTATGTATATGCAGGCATATGTAGTACTTATCAAGGAAAGAAATGTTTGTTCTTTAAAAAGCCTATATAGTTTGCAGTCAGGACATGCCCCCGGATACCAGTAAGTAGTTGTACTAATAGAGAAAGGGGATTTTTGTGTTGAGGAAGGAGCATTCCTCACTTCAAATATAGAATGGCATATAGTGTAAAATTTATAGAAAATAATATAGTATGAAAATTAATATAAATGCTATAATAACATAAAAGTTCCTTAATAACTACAACTGGATTAACTTAATTGTGTTGCATTGTCATTCTTGTAGTTCATCTATAAACAATCAGAATCAGAATATTTATTGCCACAAGACCAAGGCTGGTGGAAATTTGTGTTGACACAGCTACAGTTGGTGACACCATGACAATAGACAATTAACAGTTAGACATGCATTGATTTATACTGTTTCTCATAAATTGTTGTATGAAAGTAATTAGAACCTTCTGTTTATTGATAGAGTTTTGACAGTCTTCCACTCTTCTGTGTGTGAGCGGCTTAGGGCTCTCGGCCTGTGATGGGAAGATCGGCAGTTCAAATCTTATGGGTGGCAGAATGATGTCACAGTTGGCCCCCTGAGCAAGGCCCTTAACTATAATTGCATCAGCAACTGGCTGACCCAGCTTTCTCAGTTGTTTGTTGTTTTGGAGAAAAGGTGTCTTCAAAAAAACTAAATTGTGTAGACAGCAAAGTGATCACTTGCTTCCCATTTAGATATATCATTTTCAGTAGTTGGTTGCCGACTTGTGGCCTGTACTATCACAGGATTAGGTGCTCTCTTGAACAGTTTAGGGTGGTGAAGTTCCTCCTGGCCAAAGCCCTTGTACAATCTTGCAGAATATATACATGAACATGGCATTTCCATTGACATTGTGATTATTACTCAAGTGCCAACAAACTGAATATCAATGTTTCAATATATATCGACTGAAAATGTATTAGCTATCATGTTAACTTGAAACAGTAAACCTAACTGTGTAACTGAAGAGCATTTTGCATGAACTTACCATATTCTGTCTGTGGAGTGTTGGTAGCAATCAAGACTAGCAAAAATCTTCAGGGTTCTAAACCTGGCATTTCTACAAAAAGCTAAATATAATAATTTTTATTCAGTCTGCTGTGCAGAATCATGACTCTTTCTTCAGAAGTAAGCTTTCACATTTCTCTTTTGTTAATTCCTAAGGACTTCTACTGTCTGCCGACATGAGGTCCAGCGGAGTACTGAATAGCCTCAGTGGCTGTTTGAAAGCCCAGTCCATGGTTCTGTAGAGCAGCATCCAGGCTGAGCGGCAGGCAGCCTCGGTGGCTGCCATGTTCGAATACTAATCATCCTAGCAAAGCAGAGCCATGACCAGCTTAAAGCGATCACAGACAGAACGATCTGTCGGAGGTTCCGTCCCCGCCACGGATGAGTTTTATACTCGCCGCCTGCGCCTGCCCAATGGAGGGGCGCCGCCCCCTCGCAGCGAAAGTGCCCACTTGTCTGGGTGCACACCTGGGGTGCCGAAAATGGGTGTACGGGCTCGAGTGGCTGACTGGCCTCCACGTAAGGATGGAGGAGGCGTGTGGCACATTACCGTGGAAACTGACTCCCCCAGCACCGTCGGAGGGACACCGAGTAATCTTTCATCTAAACTTGGCCACTTAGTGAGCCCTCAGGACTCGTCCATGCTGCGCAACATCCAAAATACGCTGAAGAGCAAGATGCAGAGTGCCAGCCGTGGGAAGGACAACCGCTTCCTGTCTCCCGATGGCTACCTTGGGTCCCCTCGCAAAGGCATGCGGCGCATCCGACAACGAAGCAACAGCGACATCACCATCAGTGAGCTGGATGGAGATGGGGCTGAAGGATGGTCCTTTTCGGGGTGGACCCCCATGCATAGGGAGTATGGCAGCACATCCTCTATCGACAAGCATGGCTCCGGGGAAAGCTTTTTTGACATGCTCAAGGGTTACCATAGTGATCTACCAGACCAGCGTAGTTCAGTATCTGAAAAACTGGGGGAGTTATTTAGCGTAGCCCCCAAACTGGCAGGGTTAGACCTCCCCGAAGGACCAATAGGTGTCCAGCGAGGTAGCCCCTCAAGTCGCTTAAAGGAGAGGGAGAAGCCCCTCAAAAAGCGATCAAAGTCAGAAACAGGAGGCGAGTCCATATTCCGGAAATTACGCAGCGCTAAAGGGGATGGCTGTGATTCTCGAGCCGGATCAGACGCAGAGGATGGCCGGTCTGAGGATGGTGGCCCACCTGCCAAGCCGTGGGTCTGCCAGAAGGGCTTTGCACATTTTGACATTCAGAGCCTCTTCTTTGACCTGAACTCAGCCACTCAAAGTGGACAAGCGGCCATCAAGCGCAAGAATATGACCACTGGCGCCTCAGCTGCCGCAGCTGCCTCTGCCTCTACTACCTCATCTGCCTCCTCTGTCCAAAGTGGGGCATCCAGCTCCCCCTGTGGCAGCCAGGAAGAGCTCAGCTTAAAGGACAGCCCCACCCTGGACCCCGGTGACGACAAGAGTAACGAGCTTTTGCTCAGCTGTCCCTGCTTTCGCAATGAGATCGGGGGCGAGCTTGAACGAGATATCAGTCCCTCCAAAGCAGGCAGCATCGGCAGTGGGGGATCTGCAAGTGGAGAGGACAGCCCCTTTGAGTCCTCGCTCAGTTCCCGCTGCCCAAATGCTGCGTTAGCCATCTTGGAGGCCCCCAAGGACAGTCAGGGCATGTTTAATGAGTGGGGGAAGCGCTACTTCTTGGAACATGTGGACCTGGGCTCTTGTTACTATAGGAAGTATTTCTACTTAAGAGGTGAGTTCTCATCCCAAACATGTGAGAGTTAGTCACGCATATCACAAAACTGAGGTAAAATGATTCTACTGTATGTACTTTTGAAACAGAAAAATATGATATTTGAAAGAAAGTTAATCTATCTAATCATTTTAGAGCACTGGAACTACTTTGGGATAGATGAGACACTAGGACCAGTGGCCGTGAGCCTTCGCAGAGAGAAGCTGGAGGACCACAAAGACCATGGTCCGCAGTATAACTACCGCATCATCTTCCGTACCAGTGAGGTATGCCACTGCTGAGCTACTCGAGCGCCTGCTCCTGTCTCCTGTCAGCCAGCTCGCCCGCTGCCATTCACAGTGTGGGTGTTTCTGACTTGAACTGAAAGTCAGTTTCAGTGCCTGCGGCCCACTTATGAAACATGCTGTGTGGATCAGCTTATCGCTCTCGCAGCGGAAGGCTTTCTCTGGATATATTTGGCTTTATTAACCCTGCTTGTTGCAGAGCAAACTGAAAACTGTTGGTGTTCTGTTGAATCACTTTGTAAAATCATAAATTGTAAGTTTTATTAAATAAGATTTATTTAATGGGCATTGCCGCCATTAAATCTGAGGGGGAATGTGTCCCCCTCACATTTCATAATTATTCGTTTGCCCCCCCCCCACATTTAACATAAAATATTAGTTCACCCAGCGCTGTTTCTTTTGCTTCACGAAAGAATCCATTCTACTTGATCAATATGATGATACACATATTACTGAAAGACCACTCCGGGTTTTCCAGGCTACCTACAACAACTCACCACACGCAAGTGAAGTGAATCGTCAGTGCAGGCCATGTCATGCCTGTTAATTGTGTGAAATTATGAATATTCTTATTTTTTGAACATACAGTTGAGGGTCACTATTGCTCAGCACAGTGGCATGTTGTGTTAGCTTCTATAAAAAAGAATACACAAAATAAAAAGTAAAATGCACCCATAAACTCATTGGTGATAAATTGTGTCACATTCATTTCATTATCTTAGGCATAGCAGTGGGTAGCAGTTAAAAACAGGCTGATGAATATGTACTAATTGAATGAGGACTTATTGTTGAGTCTCTAAAATAGTCATTGAGTTAAGTGACTTTTGTAGGTAAAATTAAGTGTTTAACAACCTGTTAAAATACACCAGAATGCAGGAAATGGCATTTAATTCATAAAAAAAATTCTGGGGAAGGGTCCTCAGATCCCCCGCCAGTGTGTCCCCCCCACATTCAAAATGCTTCTGGCGCCCCTGGTGACAGGAATTTATTTTCATTTATGGGATATAATCCATTTTGCATCTGTTTATCCAGCCCTGGATTTCTTTTGTTATACAGTGTTTTTGACCTCTCCCTTATAATGATCAAAATACATTCAGATTGACTTATGTCCTGACTTTGGGGATGAAACCCAGACGCAAGTCGATGGAAACATGTGTACATACATATCTTGCTTAAAGCTTATATGGTTGTTCCAATAAAAGGTGCTGTTTTCAAGTGCTGAAAAACATGTTTTTCTTTTGAACCTGCATGGTCCTGATCAGGTTAAGCACACATCTTTGTGTTACAAGTCCTCATATTACTCAGATGCTTGCCTTTCTCTCTATTGCTTTGCAGTTGACAACACTACGGGGGTCCATCCTTGAAGATGCCGTGCCCTCGTCTTCCAAGCATGGTATGCCACGAGGCTTACCTTTGAAGGAGGTTCTGGAGTACCTAGTACCAGAGATGAACACCCACTGCCTGCGACTGGCCCTTAACACACCTAAGGTCACCGAGCAGCTGATGAAACTGGATGAGCAGGGGGTATGTTTACTCCCTAGTGGATTTCACACACGTCAATGAATTCTAGCACAATGTTCTACATTTGCATCACACTTTCTTAAGACTCATTTTGTACGCATCACAATGACAATGCTGCACCCTCCACTGACGCTCTTCCTGTTTGCCTGCAGCTTAACTTCCAGCTAAAGGTTGGGGTGATGTACTGCCTGGCAGGGCAGGGCAGCGAGGAGGAGATGTACAACAATGAAGCAGCAGGACCAGCCTTAGAAGAGTTCCTGCAGCTGCTGGGGGAGCGTGTAAGACTCAAGGGCTTCACCAAGTACCGCGCTCAGCTCGATACAAAAAGTATGTCCTGGGATGCATGAGGCACCAGCTGTAACTCATTTTATACTATAATATAGCAACTCATAGAAACCATATCTGCTGTTACAAGCTAAAATGAAATCACATACTACCATCAGAGCATTTCCCAGACAGGTTATAAAATAAAAATCTTTGTTCCTTGCTGCTTCTTCTTCACATAATGACTACAACCCCTGGCAAAAAGTATGGAATCAGAACGATAGCCGCATTCACATTTTCATGTCTTAAAAAACAAGCGCATACATGCCACAAAACTATTTTCACTCAACAATCCAAACTTCAGGCTGTATAAAACACTTAAAA